>JAQMYL010000036.1:33848093-33861939 GCA_030014365.1 Clarias pachynema
GTACTCCGGTTTCCTCCCACAGTCCAAAGATATGCAGGTTAGGCTAATTGGCGTTCCCAAATTGCCCGTAATGTGTGTGTGTGCCCAGCGATGGATTGGCACCCTGTCCAGGGTGTACCCTGCCTCGTTCCCGAAGCTTCCTGGGATAGGCTCCAGGCCCTCCGCGACCCTGAATACAGGATAAAGCGGTATAGAAGATGAATGAATCATTAGGAACAAGGTTTTTACTTGTATTTATTTGGTCCTATGGACCTCCTATCTCTTCATTCCACTTGTTTTGTATAAATGTATCATGGATAAACTGTACCAAATTTTCTTCTTTTCCCAGTGGATTACAGCTTATTTGGATTCTTTCAGTCCTGTTCTTCTTTTAGATCCGTCTCCGCCAAAACTTCAGTGGCCTTTTTACCAAGAATTTGAGCCAAAATTTCTTTCATATGCCCTAAAGAGATCATGTGTCCAGTGTTTTTTTCTTCAAACTGGGTTATTCACCACTGGGCTCCATTCTACATATCATGCAGATATGCCAGCCCAGTCATATCCATAAATGACCATGGAACATAGTACACCGAATTGCCATTTCCTACCAGTGCTCCAGAAGTTTTGTGGACATTAGCCTTATCAGCTTCTTGCTTAGGGCTTTCCTGAGGTCCCTCCGCCATAGGCTCCAACCTTATTGGACTCCACGAGGCCAATAGTCTGTCAGGAAACCTTAGTGGTGGAGCTGGTGACCTTCTTGATCCCTTCTTGGTAAATCTTTTCACAGTTGTCAATGTTTTGTTTAGCATGCTATCTAGTGCTACATTGAGTTTTTGCACTCATTTTAGGGCTTACTCTGGTTTTCCCTTTTTGGAGTACCTGTGGTATTAATCTCATGCAGCAACTCATTTACTATTCAGGTATAGAGTCTGTGATTATGGGTATGCTTATTTTTTAAAGCTTTTGGAGAATTATTCTACCACCTACTGGTCACCCAGTATTACTGAGACGTCAGTACATTCCCGTGCATTAACGTAAATAATATGCACTGTGTGGATTACTGTTAGTTAGCAGTGCAGTATGTCTTAGTGACAGTACAACAAGGGGGGGGGGAAACAGATCCCCTCTGTGTGTGTGCGTGTGTGTGTGCATGTGTGTGTTCAGTCATCCTGTTTCCAAATTCTATACATCTACCATCTGTTATTTACCATATATTGACATAATTGTATGTCAGTGTGTGTGTGTGTGTGTGTGTGTGTGTGTGTGTGAGAGAGAGAGAGAGAGAGAGAGTATGAGTTTTGTGTTTTGGTCCTGTCGTCCTGCACAAGGTTGCAAACATTGCCATACAAAATTGTGGCAAAATTCAAGCACCGACACCTGTCTGCTCTCACATTCCTGCACACTTTACCCTCTGTCTTGTGGGAACCAATCTTTATTTGCTCCTATTCTATCGCATTTTTCATATCCCAAATTGGGGACCGGACGCAATAAATAAAGCTTGGTGGTTCCTTATCACAACTTATCAAGATGGCCAAAAGATTCTCTGTTCAGAAGAATTTGCAGTTGAATTTGTAAGAGAGAGATTCTTTTGATGTTGATGTAGAGGAACACATCTTTTGAACATTCAGAGTCTGACAGTGACTTCAAGGAAAAGGTTGAGACTGAGCATCAGCTAGTTCCAAAACGAAGACGAGACGCAGAAGCAGGCCATCAGCAGCCAGCTCCAGAAACAGAAGCCCGTCAGCAGCTAGCAAGTGAAAAAAAATATGGATGTCAAAAAATGGTGAAATTGAATGGTCTTCTTGCCCAAGAAATGTGCCACCCTGCATGGCTGCCAATGTGATAAGAATGCAACCAGGGCCAACAGGGATGGCAGTTATTCATGTGCAGGACATCAAGTCTTCTTTTGAGCTTTTCATCAAGGGCATGAACACATGAAAAGGCAATTTGTTCATTGGGGTTGATGTGTTGGCTAGAACAGAACACACTTCAAATTTCTCTTTCACTTTTAAAGAGGCCTCTTCTTACCATTTCTATTTGTACTTCGTCCGCATCTTACATATTATTTATCAATATAACGCATATATTCGTGTTTAACCCTTTAAATTTACTGCCATCAATTTACTATGTTCATGAGGGCTTCCGGGTTTAACTTTCCCAGTTGGGAGAACGTGCAGCCCACAGACCACAAACCACTAATGCAAAAATTTGGTTAAACAGGTTGTCTGCTTATCTTATGTGTGATGGCCATTAGTGCCTTGCAAAAGTGTACTTTGTCACGTTACAACGGGATTTTATGTGATACACCAACACAAAGTGGCAGATTTTGGAAGGAAAATGATAAATGGTTTTCAAATGTTTTTTTTTTACAAATAATCTGAAAAGTGTGGCATGCATTTGTATTCAGCCCCCTTTACTCTGATAGCCCTAACTAAAATCCAGTGGAATCAATCACCTTCAGAATTAGTAAATAGAGTTCAAATGTGTGTAATTGAATCTCAGTATAAATACAGTCTTTCTGCAAAGCTCTCAAAGGTTTGTTAGAGAACATTAGTGAACAAACAGCATCATGAAGGAACACACCAAACAGGGCATGGAGAATTTTAAAGCAGGGTTAGGTTATGATAAAAGTATCCCAAGCATCTCACAGACCATTGTTCAATTCTTCATCTGAAAATGGAAAGACTATGGCACAATTGCAAACATGGCTGATCACCTATACTCACAGGCCAGGCAAGGGAGCATTAGTCAGAGAAACAGCCAAGAGGCCCATGGTAACTGTGGAGGAGCTGCAAAAATCCACAGCTCAGGTGGGAGAATCTGTCCACAGGTCAACTATTAATTGTGCAAGAGTGACATGTAGAAAGCGATTGTTAAAAGAAAGCCATAAGAATTCCCATCTCAGGTTTGCAACAAGCCATGTGTGGGACCCAGCAAACATGTGGAAGAAAGTGCTCTGGTCAGATGAGACCAAAATTGAACTTTTTAGCCTAAATGCACAACTCAGTGGTGAAAAATAGTGTGCATGGTGGTGGCAGCATGATGTTGTGGGGATGCTTTTTTTCAGCAGGGACAGTGAAGCTGGTCAGAGTTGATGGGAAGATGGAGGGAGCCAAATACAGGTCAATCTTAGAAGAAAACCTGTTAGAGTCTGCAAAAGCCTTGAGACCGGAGCAGAGGTTCACCTCTCTCAGGATAACGACCCTAAACCTACAGCCAGAGCTACAATGGAATGGTTTAAATCAAAGCACGTTCATGTGACCCAGTCACAATCCAGAACTAAATACAATTGAGAATCTGTGAAAATGAAGCTCCCCATTCTTTTTCACTGAGCTTGAGCTATTTTGCAAAGACAAATGGGCAAGAAATTTTACTCTCTAGATGTGCAAAGATACATACAAAAGGCTTGTAGCTGCAAAAGTTGGTTCTACAAACTATTGACTCTGAATACAAATACATGCCACACTTTTCAGATATTTATTTGTAAAAAAAATTTGAAAACCATTTATTATTTTCCTTTTACTTCACAATTATTGTATGTGCCACTTTGTGTTGGTGTATCACTTTAATTCCCAATAAAATACAATTCTGCGTATTTTTAAATATATGTGAGTTAGCCATAAATTTCTAAGACAAATCGTCACAGTGTCCCCTAGGAAGATCAAGAGCCAACAGCGAAGGGGGTCTCAGCATCGGACCTTTTATACTCTACAACGGGGATGAACTAGTTTCCTGTCCCCTATGTCAGCTCTTCTTACAATTTTCATCTCTGCAGATTTTCCCATTACAATTTAACTTCACTTTTATTATCATTTCAAATTTCTTTGGTTATATTTCAATTTTCATGTTGCTCATACATTGCTTCATATTACGTGGCGCGTACTGTATCTGCATGCACACTTCCTGACTTCCTGGCTTTAAGCTCAGTTACACAGCACAGTTAAACAGTTAACTCTGTTAAACAGCACACAGAAGGCATACAGTAATACCTCTCTCCAAGACTTTGTGTAAGCTTTTTAACTTTCATTTATTATTTTTTTTTAACTGCTCTCTAGTCTAATGTTTTGCTACTTAATCTATGCATGTGATTTTAATTCATGCTTCATTGTCAAACATTCTTTGTCCAATTTATTCTTTATCTGTTTTGCTAGATTTCAATTATGTATCCTGATTTCATATAACAATTTTGTTTGCATTCTGTAACTTTTTAAAAATGTATGAATTACGGTACTTTCTATTTGCATTATATTGTTATTTTTAATTATTTATTTGTCAACAAATTGTTATAATTCTATGAATTAAGTTAGATATTTGCATAATATATAAGAAGTTTAAATCTTGTCAGATTTTACGCTTTGCAGCTCATTGTTGACCCCCTCCGTCATTTTTCCGAGTAGTGTTTTGTTACTCAGTTCTTTGTATTTTACCTGCTTGCTCTACATTTACTTTTCCAAAGATCACTTAAAGATGCTTAGAACGTTAATTTTAACCACAAACCTGTCTGCATCTGTTCCCCTAGACCCTGCATACATGTCTACATCTGCACAGGTCGCTAGACACATATCGTTCTCCCTATTTTACAATTTCTATTATCAAAAATCGTACTCTATACTCTACACTAGGAAACTTTGATGTCTTTGTGCCAGGAAACACTCTAGCTGATCTACAGTACACCAGGAAACATCCACATGCATATACAACTGCAAATTTGCAAATCTGCAACTTTTTTTCTCTTCATACACGGGACTCCTCCGGCAACTCAGCAATTTTTTTTCTCAGATCCCATGCGTTTATAAGACAGTGATTTTATATGACACCGACATAAAATACTCATCAGATTACTTCAAAACTTTACACAGAATCGTTGACAAAAACAAACATACAAACAAAAAACATTGGGTTCCAAACTGTATACACTATAATCACTGGAACTTACAAAATACATGAGTTTTGAATGTATTTCTAAGCATGCTTAGATTTCATGACATTGTAACAAACCGGTTGACTTTTGACTGAAAGAAGGAACTTTCCGCCCTAAAATATTTTTATAAGTCCTTATGCATAATTTAAAATGTTATATAGGCAAAAAAACAGAAACAATGTGGAAATGAGTACTTGGTTAACAAAGTGAAACTCTGTTCTCAGATTATTCAGAGCTGATTATTTTTATAAATTTTTTTAATATCCAAATTCTATTTATTTCGAAGCATTTCTTCGCTCTCTGTGAAGCTCGTCGCAACAGGAGGAAGTTATAATGTACGGCCTAAGTGACTGTTTTTAGTCATTTTAATTCAGTCAGGCTTTGAATCTCTGTTTTTAATGGCTATACTTTCCCAATTGTGTTGGCGTCGTTGCAGCAAAATTCATTAATGAAAAAAGGCTCGTTTCAGAATAAAGCACACAAGCAGTGCCAGTTTTTCTTTAGATGTTTTTTTTCCCTACTTTGTAAAACAAAGTAATGCAGTCCATTAGGCTTACAGGGTCCCACTTTTTAAATAACCACCAAATGTATCTTCATGATAAATGATTGTAATGGAGGTTGTTCATCGGTTGTTTATTTGTAACAGTGAGCTGGTTTTAGTTATTTTACTGTATATGTGTGCTAGTTCGCCCCCTGGTGACAAGCTACAGTATAATAATAATTCATTATAAGAATAAAATAAGATGAGTATAATTGCTTTATTACATAGTGTTCGCTGTTCCTCTTTGTACCGTGTACTGTATGGTGTGAAGTGTTGTGCATTGAAGTGTGTTTTGTTGCACTTTTTTTTACGATACATTTAAACGGAATACATTTATAGCCTTCGATGCCTCAGTACGATTTCGTTTCTGCTGAGAAACAATGTGATTTAGTAGTGTGGAAATAAATTGAGGTTTTTCACTTCGTGAATGACATGTATGGAGGTCACACCCCTGCCATTGGGAACTACAGGCAGAGAAGCCACACACCTTCTGTTGAGACTAACAGGTGCAATGTCGCCTTTGCTATTCAGGCAGAGGGGCCACACCCGTCTCCTGGCACTGACACTTACAGTACTAATTCCACTCTTCCTTGAATTGTCTGACAGGCAGAGAGGCCATGCCCCTTCCAATGAGGAGAACAGATACTGATGCCACACCACATGCGGTTCAACATCCAGTACCAGTCAAAATTTTGGACACACCTTCTAATTCAAAGGTTTTTCTTGATTTTTTTTTCTTCCTGCACTGTAAAACAATGCCGAAGGCATCCAAACATGCCACAGATGATATTGAGATGTATATCTGCTACTCATGCTCTATAAAACCTTCATACTGGCTCTAATCTGAGGTGCTGTTTGTTAATTGTTGATTTCTGAGGCTGGTGACTTTAAACGAACTGTTACCACTGTTACCTGTTCTAAATACGTTTGGGTCTTGCTTTCCTGGGAAGGTCTTCATGAGAGTCAGTTTCATCATGGTGTTTGATGGGTTTTGCAAATGAACTTGACAATAATGTTCTTGCAAGAACTGTTCCAGAAAGACTGAACTTCGTGCTTTAAGAATACCAACTGACTGTTGTTGTTGTTGTTGCTTAATTGCATAATTCCATATTTGTTATTCCATAGTTTTGAAATATAGAATGTAGAAAAATAGAAATAAACAAAGAAAAACTTTGATTTCGATGGTGAGTTCAAACTGTGAACTGGTACTGTATAATAATAATAATAATAATAATAATAATAATAATAATAATAATCACTGCACCTCCATATTTTAGTCATTATTTTCCACCAAATCTGAGTTTTCGACTAATGAAAATCTTTTTGAAATGAAATGCAGTTGTATTTAGTGACGCTGTAGCATTCAGTACATTTGAACAGGGCAGTGCATTGATATTTGCTAAAGTTTTTGTGATATTACATTGATTATCGTCATCACAGGTTGACGTATGACTGAAAACAGGCTCTGTGGCTTTTTTATGATTCAATATTTTACATCATTCTGCGTATGATTTTATGTACAAAACAGAGAATTACAACAAAAAAAAATTGTGTAAATGAAAACTCAGATAACCATGAGACCTATTTAGAGATGAGTAGTCATTGCTTTGCTCTCTGAATGGCTCATCACAACAGGAGGAAGTTCTAATGTACAGCTTAAATGACTCTGTTTAGTCATTCTAATCCAGTCGGGCTTTGAATCTCTGCTTTTAATGGCTATGCTTTCCCGGTTTTGCTGGCGTTGTTGCAGCAAAATTCATTAATGAGAAAAGGCCCATTTGAGAATAAAGCACACAAGCAATGCCAGTTTTTCTTTAGATATTTTTTCTTCTATTTAAAACAAGGTAATGCAGTCCATTAGGCTTACATGGTCCCTTGCACATTACAGTAATTGACTGCAAGAGCCAATTTTTAAATAACCACTAAATATATCATCATAATAGATCATAGGGGGCTGTATAGGTTATTTATTTTAATTGGGTAGAGCAGGTAATAAAACAGTGAGCTGGTTTCCTGTCATTTGAGATGCGTGCGGATGCGCCCCCTGGTGATATTCTATAATAATTAATGATAAGAATGGAAAATAAAATTAGTAATTGCTTTATTACATTGATTTAAAAAAAAAAAAATGATTGTAACAGTTAGATCCCTTTGTTAAAACAGCTGGGAAAAATGTAAAAGAAGCCAAAAGCTACAGCTAAAAACTCACAATTACACAGATGTTGGGGTTCCCACGGTAATTCTCATTCATTAGGCTACTACACATGAATCTTACCAAGAAAATACATCCATGCCATAATGTCTAGACATACTCTAACCCAAATGTTACACATACTGTAAGTTGAAAAGCAAAACAAAAAAAGAAGCTCAAGCAGATGTGTGTTTTCTACTGCGAGAGCCGTTCAGCTAACTCCCAGAACAATTCAAGGTGCAAGCTGATGGAGTTGCCGGACACAGGATGTCTTAAAGGTACATTATGTGAAGGTTCATGTATTCTGCGTCCTAATGATTTGATGTCTTCACTCTTTTTATTATACATGCGTTGAATACATTCCCACTCCCAGTTTACTGACCTGAAAGGCAGCTGAGTGATCAATCTGCGCAACATTTTTCACTCAATCTCACTCACTTATCATCTATACCGCTTTATCCTGTACAGGGTCGTGGGGGGCCTGGAGCCTTTCCCAGGAGACTTAGGTCATGAGGCGAGGTACAACCTGGACGGGGTGCCAATCTATCGCTGGGCACACACTTACACTCACACGCTCATCCACACACTGTGGGAAATTTGTGAACACCAATTAATCTGCATTGGCGAACCCTAAAAGTGAACAGCTGAAAGACGAAGAAGAAGAAAGATGAATTAAGCTAATCTGCATGTCTTTAGTCCATGGGAGGAAACTGGAGGTGATTGGAGGTGGCAATTGAACCCGGTGACAGTGCTAACTACTAAACCACCGTGCTGCCTTTGCTTAACGTTTTTTCACCATTTAAAAATTTTAAATATTAAATATTTTTTGAATATTGAAGAATATACAGGGGAGGTTGACTGAATGGAGCTATTTTGAAGCACATTAATATACAGTTGGCAAGAAAAAGTGTATTTAAAAGTATATATTATTTATTTTTCTGCATTAATTTGTCATAAAATGTGATATGATCTTCATCTAAGTCAAGGGTATTGACAAATATAATGTGCTTAAAATAAAGAGCAAGTCCAAACAAAATGGTATCAGAAAAACTAATTCCGCCTTTTGGAGTGGCTGAGTCAGAGCCCAGACCTCAACCCAATAGAGATGCTATGGAATGACTCGAAGAGAGTTGTACACATGAGATGTCCAAGGAATATGAAAGAGCTGAAGCAGATTTGCCAGGAAAAATGGGCTAAAATTCCCCTTGAATGACAGGCAGGTCTGATAGACAGCCGCAGGAAGCGCCTGGTTGAGGTTATTGCTGCCAAGGGGTGCAAGGGGTTTTGTGTTATTATTTTAGGCACATTATATTTGTCAATACCCTTGATCATATTTTATGACAAACTAACTGAGAAAACCATGAAATTCCAAAAGGTCCACATACTTTTTTTTGCCACTGTATAAGAAAGAAAGAAAGATAGCAAAGAAAGAAAATATGAAAGAAAAAATGGAAAAAGGAAAGAGGAAATACAGAAATACAAAGGGCATTTGAGTCAATTCGGGAAATTTCTTATGAAGGCGAAGGCATAAAATCAACAATGAACAATGCCTGATCTTTGATAATTTATGGATAACTTGTCAACAACATGCGGAATAGACTGTGGGAACTGTACACACATTCAAGAACATTACTTAAACATTACAGGAACTCGGCTGTGAGTTACTGCCACACCCTCTGTACAGTCCTGACCTCACTCCAGGCCATT
This sequence comes from Clarias pachynema, assembly GCA_030014365.1. Classification (NCBI taxonomy): domain Eukaryota; kingdom Metazoa; phylum Chordata; class Actinopteri; order Siluriformes; family Clariidae; genus Clarias; species Clarias pachynema. The sequence continues at coordinate 33,857,433 of JAQMYL010000036.1, forward strand.
TCCACCATTAAAGCGGTTCCTGGGAGGCTAACGTTTCAGACATGAAGCACGCAGTCCAATCATGGCTCTGATGTACTGAGAAAACTTTCTACCTTGATGTTTTCCAAGCACTAGTGAAACGCTGGGATAAATGCATGGTTCATCTTAAAAGGATTATATAAAAATATAAAGGGAGTTTTTACTCTCATAACTGTGTGCTGTTATTCTGCACTATCAAAAGTGTGGCCTTTACTTGAACTCCCACCATAAAAATTCACAAGTAAATCATTAACTTAACTATATTATAACTATAACTAAATAATTAACGATTCAATTTGTTTTAATTCTGTAATGAAATGATGCGTGAGTTATTTAATGCCTGTATTTCTTTCTTTTTTTCCCCCTGTATTGCCCTCCTCCTCCACCCCTCAGCTCGTTTAGCTGCTCGGTTTGGAGGAAAGTGCAATCACTAGTGAGACAAATAAGCATGTTATTACAGCGGTGCAAGAGCACAAAATACAAATAATAATAATATTTCATAGATTTGTTGTTCTGTGAAAAGAATAAAAATACAGAAAGTAAAGGAATGAAATTATTAGCCTGTTATTCGCCTAGTTTAATTTTCTCCCCGGGCTATCAGAGGTAGAAACTAACTGAACACAAGACAGGCTATAATATTCACAGTGTGCCTGACGTGACGTGATTACATCTCTGTGCACTCGGTACAAGTACTTCAGGTTAATCATCTACAGAAAATGTGGCGCTACGGTGACAGCTGTGCCGTGCGCAAAGGCACACAACTAAACATTGCACAACAGAGTAGGAGTGAATTAAAGCACTGACATTCACAATCCATGGCGGAGGGGTGTATTGAGAAGAAAACAAAAATACCGTACAAAATAAATTACAGGAGATTATTAGAAAAAAAAAAAAGGTTTTAATGTTATTCATATAATACAGAAAAGGTTAGGGTTAGGGTTCCAACATGGAAGTGACTGATCTTGTATCCTTAAAAATTTCAAGTTGATAACTTCAGACGTTTTCATTATACTGGCTCACTATAATAATTTGAAATCAAAATTATATTTCTTTGAGTATTGATGCTAAAATTGATGTAAGCTTCGAGAAGCATATGACCTGTAAAAATTGTTGCTCAAATAGCTTTTTGGTAAAATCTTAAAAAAGCAAAGAAATAAAAAGTCTGTAGTGTCCGTAACCATATCAAATTCATGTTGAAATTCTTAACACTTTTGCATTTTAGAATAATACACTTTTTCAGCTTTATGTCTTTTCATGTGAAATCTACATTGGCCAAGATTCATCTGAATGACAAATTAAAAGATCATTGAAAGATTTGAATAAAATATATATACTGTATAAATATAAATTCGTAGGCATATTTACAAAAAACTATTTTAAATATTATGAAAAAAGAGTGCATATGATCCTATTTGAAAATTCACTTTTTTACCTGGATGCAGGTACAAACTTTTAGGACACTAAGAGACTACCAAATAAAGTGATAACAACATCAACAACAACAACAACAATAATAATAATCATCATCATTATCATCATCATCATCATCACCGCCACATTTTTCCTATTTCAGTGAACTATCCCTAACAATACGTGCACACGTTCAGGTAAAAGTGCAATGACGTCACAAAAGCACTGAGTGCAAAAAAAAAAAAAACGGGTTTAAATGCCCTTCCCGCGTATCCACCCGCGGCTCCGTGCGCACACGGGTTCAGTTCAGAGATCGAGAGAGAGAGAGTGTGTGTGTGTATGTGCCTGAGTGTGTGTGTGTGTCAGTGTGTGTGTGTATGTATAGGCATAAACAAAAGAGTCAATATGAATAAGTTTGGTTCGTTCAATAACTTCACGAAGCGCGTGAATCCGGCGCGGACCGGCGCGGGTGAGCAGGTGTGCATGGTGGAGTGCGCGCCCCCGTGCGCGTGCCGCACGTCCCCGGCTTGCGTCTGTCCGCACTCCCGAGACAGCGAGTGCCTGGAGGAACTGAAGGTCGGTGGCTTCTTTATGAGTATAATAACCATCAGGAACAAAAGTGCACGCAATCAGCTATTATGAATTATTATTAGGTTTCATTCCAGCTGATTAAAATTTTATATTAAAGTTTAATGATAAGGTTATTTTTACTCAGAATATATTACACCGAAAATATGCTGGTGATTCTTTCTCCAAAATAGTCTTAGTCATAGTTCTTTAATGCAGTTCCACCCTGATATAATATAATATAATATAATATAATATAATATAATATAATATAATATAATATAATATAATATACATTATTTCCATGAAAAAAACACTTATTATGGAAAGTATACGGAATTTAATTGATTGGCGATAATTGAGCATATTTAAAATATGCAAGCCTATACAGTATATATGCCTTAGACAATTAGACTCTGATAAAATGCCACTATCACTGCTTTAGAGGAAGTGTGTACTTGGTATGTTTACAGAGATTATAAATGTATTTCCAGAAAAAAAGTAATTCTGCTAAATCACAGCTTTGCCCAAAATCTTTTAGAAAGCAAGCTGTCAAAAAAAGGTTCTAAAGTAAGACCATTTGGAATTGATTGAAAATTCTTTAGTACGTGACAAGGGTATTAATCTGCGTATGGAGTAATAATAAAAAATCAGGTGGTTTATTGAAGATAAGAAGCGTGATCACTAACTACACTAACAAAATTACATAAATTTAATTTAAATGCACAGTTTTGCATTCTGTTTTACAAATCTAATGACAACACCACAACTACCACCACCACCACCAACAATAATAATAGTAATAATAATAATAATAGCATTTTGAATGGATTGAAAATTCTTGAGTACCTGACAAAGGGAAAGAATCTTTGTATGGAGGAAAATAATTGTAAATCAGGTGCCTTATTGGCCTTGAAACAACAGCTTTAATGTTCCAAATAAAAAGGAAGGACTAACGGAATGGGTGGAACACAATAGCACACCTCTGAATGTATGGGCTATAAGCTCTCGATAAGCTGAGGTGATATGATACGTCAGTCAGACTTACCTTCCTGCTGCATAATCTGCTCTTTGATGTACTTTGCAGTGGGGTCTTTAGTGTGTTTGTGTGTGTGTGTCTGTGACTTTGATTAGTCTGCAGTGGGTTTTCCATTCAGCTCCAGAGTTCACTTAGTTCAGTTCATTTGGTTTACTGGGCTCCCACTGAGCATGTCTTGCCACCAGAGAGACACCTATACATTGATTTTTTATTTGGTTGCAAAATGTCCAGATTAATTTTCATAATGTCTCCTTGTCTTTAGGAAACTGGAGGTCCAGGTGAAACACAAGTCTCCAACAATCATGGCTTTGATAATCTTGCCTATATGGCAGGAAGTCTCAGTGAACTTCGACTGAATTTTGGCCACATTTCTCGACTAAGTCTAACTCTCACTAGTGGCCCAGAAAGCACTCATGCCCTCCAGACACATCTCTCTGCACTCAGCGGTGTTGCCAATGTGATTATTCCCCAGCCCGGTGGCCGAGCATGGGTAGACTACTATCCATCTACAGTCACGGCCAAAGAGCTCCTACAGGAGATTCAGGGGACTGGATACGAAGTGACAGATGTGACCGATCAGTACGTCAGATCTCCTCAACTTGGAGAGCTAGATCAGGAATGGAGTTTGGTAAGGATCAGAGTGGAAGGGATGACCTGCCAGTCATGCGTACGCTCCATCGAGGACCGGATTGGAGCACTGCAGGGGGTTAAATGTTTGAACATATCTTTAAATAACAAAGAAGCTATGATATGGTATAACCCCAAGCAGGTGAAGCCAGAAGATCTAAAGGAAAACATACAAGAAATGGGTTTTGACGCCTCCCTCAAACAGACAGACTCAAGCTTCCCAAAGATGGCCCAATCTCAATGGGTGGATGCGAGCTTTGGTGTGGAAGGGATGCGTTGTGGGTCGTGTGTGAAAAATATTACAGAGAGCTTATCTGGACTGCTGGGTGTCCAGGGTGTGTTGGTATCTTTGGAAAGCAGAAGTGTGGATTTGAAATATGATTCGTCTCTGGTAACCATGGTCACAATCAAAACAGTAATAGAGGAACTTCCTTTCGGGAATTTTAAAGTAACTCCAAAATTCCAGGAACAGGTTTCTAGGACTAATGGATTTGTGCATTCTCAAAGCTCTGGGCTTCATTCCTTGGACAGCTCTTCAGTCCAGAAAGTGATGATTATAATAAAGGGCATGACATGTAATTCTTGTGTACAGTCTATAGAGGAAGTGATATCCCAGAAACATGGTGTGCATTCTGTCACAGTTTATCTAAAGGAACAGAAGGGAATAATTAAATTTGATCCCAGAGTGGCCCGTCCTGCAGAACTCAGGGATGCCATTGAGGACATGGGCTTTAAGGCATCAATTGAACAAGGTAAAGTGTGAACATAAAGTACAGGCCAAAAGTTTGGACACACCTTCACTCATTCAATGTGTTTTCTTTATTTTCATGACCATTTACATTGGTA
>JAQMYL010000036.1:33862039-33874322 GCA_030014365.1 Clarias pachynema
TCATGAAAATAAAGAAAACACATTGACAGATAGATGAGAAGGTGTGTCCAAACTTTTGGCCTGTACTGTATATCCAACATACGGTGATGATGGAGGGTCTGCATGCATAATTGTATTGAAAAAAATTATTCATTACTTTGTTCATTCATTCATTTGTTCATCCTTTATGCCATAATTACAAATGTCCACAGTCCACATTGCTAAAGCTAGCCATTTATTTGAAATGTGCAAATCTCTCTAAAGCTAACCTAACATGACCAAACTTGACTAAAACAACTTTTTAACCCATTGTTAATACATTTTCACTTCTAACACTAGATAGCCAGCTATTATTAAGCAAATATTAAGCAGCCTAACAGGTTTCTGACAGGAAGATCTATATTTACAAATGTACACAATCTATACTACTAAAGGTAGAAAACAGTGTAATATGAACCAACCTGACAGGATTCTTAGAATTATTTAGATACATTTACAAATGTACAATTTTGACTAGTCAGCTAGTTAACATAAGCTAACCTAACAGAATTCCTGACAGATTTGAGATATACAAACTATAAAATACCCCGCTAAAATTTTCATTGCTAATGCTAGACAGCTAACTAGCATTGAACTAACCTGACAGTTAAAACTAACGAGCTAGCTAATATGAACTAACCTGACATGATATTTTATTAGTATCTTAAAGCGTAAAACAATCATCACTGTTGAAGCTAGCCAGTAAGCTAACCTGACAGAATTTTTTGAACAGTCAAACATTTTATAGCTATCAGTAAATCTAGCCAGCTAGCCAACATAACCTGATGTTTTTAATAGCATTCGAAATTATATTAACAATATTCACTGCTTACGCTAGCCAGCTAATTAGGATGTGATAACCTGACTAGATTTCTGACAGGATTTTAGAGTTATATTCCTCAACTTTTTCACAATTTTCACTGCTATTTAATTTCAGTTGACCTCAGCTAACTTGTGATGTGATTGATTTGTCTGTGTGGTGACGTCAAGGCAACATAAAGGAGTCAAAGCAAACATTTCCCATAGATAAACTCTGTAAATGTTGGCTTTTAAAGTCCAGTCAAAGAGTCTAATTTCTCAAATACTTCTTCCTAATTCATTTTCATATTTCATGCAGAAAGTAAAGCTTATATGACTTGATAATCAGAACATATTCAATGGATAAAGTCTATCGGGCTTGAATTGTCATGAGGGGAAAAACGTGAATCATTCAATTTTTTTTAACTAAACCAGTCTCTGTGAGGAAGTGAACCGCATCTGATGATATTATGTGGACTAAATGACTGAATGAGCGTTTCTCTGGTAACTGTCAGAAAGTGGGCTTTAAAGAATAACAAGAAACTTTTCAATAGTGAACTTGAGTGACTCAGAACCAGACATGGCAACCTTTAAACAGTATGCCAGTGCCAGGATTGAGAATGAACAGTTAAGCGGATTATGGAGGGCTTATATTACTTTTTTTCTCTCCCTCTCTCTAATTCATGCTTTTTGTTTCACCAGACTTTAGTATCTGCACTCAGCATGACTGTAGTACTTTAGTTCAGAGATAAAGAATGTACTTTTCTTTACTTTATGTACTGTTTATCTATTGCTATAAGATTCTATTATAAATGTCTAGTTATGGTATTTGCAGGGAGTATATGACTAGTTATACCAATATTTATTATAGTAGCAGTTATACAGTATAGTTATGAGACATACAGAAGCATGATAAAATTTGCAATACTATTTGGTCAGAAGGTGATAATTAATTTCCTTAATTGAAAAAAAAAAAGAGTAGATCTGACAATAGTTCTGTTGCAAGGTAAATTACAGGCTTATTAATGCACTCTATGTAGCAGATCATACATTTTGAGCCATAAACTATATAGCAAATGATCATAATTATATCTCCAGTATGAGTACTTTGTCACCCATAAGACATTTTACTATTGTAATCTATAGTACATACAGTACCATAATGTACAGTATCATAGTATTATTGCGGTACTTAAGACATTGACATGAAAGAAGCATAGGACTTCATAAAGTACCAGAGTAAATACTGTGGTAGTATTATGGTGTGCCCAATACTTTGGTGAATACTATGGTACTCATTAGGTAGAGAATCATTAGAACAGAGTCTAATATGGTATGCTGGAACACACTGTACCATATTAGATAAGTTAGTACATACTATTGGTATGCAGTATACATGTAATGTGGCACATGGAGTATACAGTAAGAGCAAATAATTGACATGGTACTGTCAAATATACCATGGTTCAAAATACTTAATTTTAATAATATTAATTTTAATAATATATTTCTGTATACCATTCACTGTTTGCTGTTTTATCTCTCCATATAAGATTCTGCTGGTAATGAGGCCTTGCTCAGTAGACAGGCATCACAAAAATGCACATCCTCGCACCTCAAGAACATGACTCCACCAAGAACTACGGCCCAAAGCCCAAAATCCTCAGTCAAGTCAACAGGAATTGGAGTTCCTGAAGAGGAAAGGACAGAGAAATGTTTTGTCCGGGTCACAGGGATGACCTGCGCTTCATGTGTGGCCAACATCGAGAGAAAGCTGCTCAAGCATGCGGGTGTGTTAATCTGTTATTATGATAATACAGTATGTCCCATTATGTTGATGTGATTTAATGTGTGTTAATTTGTTTGTTATGCTTTTTCTATAGTTTTCTATTTTTTTTATTGTTCTATTGTTTATTTTTATCTTTAAAAGCTATGTTTATCTGCATAGGTATTAAATCTGTCCTCGTAGCCCTGATGGCAGGTAAAGCCGAAATCAGGTATGACCCAGACTACGTGGATTCAGCACAGATAGTTAAACTCATCGCAGAACTGGGATTTGGAGCTTCGTTAATGAATGAGGGTGCAATCAGCAATGGCCTTGTGGACCTTTCTGTGAGTTTGGGTCATTAGGTGATGTATGACTCGTGTAAAGAAATATTACGTTGTCTGGCCAATAAAAGTCATTGTTTCATAAAGGCCTGCATCAAGCAAGGAAAACAACAAGAGATTGCAGAATGACTGGAGTCATGTCTTGGCTCAGCAACCTTATGTGGCAATAAAATGAAGTCAGCTGATGACCTGAATGTACTGAATTTATGGAGAATATTTAAAATCTGTGGAAATTCACATCTCTGGAGTTTTTCCTTCTCTGAAGGCATGGCCGTATTCCAGCACGCAAATTGTGAATGAATGGTTCTGGAAACATGAGGGATCATTTTCACACATCAGCTGGCCACTGGTGGTCAAATGAAATTGTCAATTGAGTGTATGATGTTTTATTGGCCAGGCGGTGTATATTAAAGTAAACCTTTAATATCTTCCAATATTCATTCTTTCTCATTTAAAAGTGGAAGTAGCTATTCATTATATATATACAATATACTAAATATACTAAAGTATTTTAATTAACATTAACTGATTTTAGATGTACTGTAGTACAAGTGTCACAAGTACTTTAAAATTTGTAGGCATTCCAGAATAAAATGTTGACAAACTATGTCTTTAAAGGATACGTCTTTATTCAAGTGGCCATGAATAAAGAGACCAAATGATGGACACTTTGCTTCCAAGATTCAAATTTGACTTTGAACTGACAAATGGTGGCATAATTAAAAAAAAAAATTCTTTATTGCTGGCCGGTTGCATGTATGTATCAAAATTGTTATAAGTTATCTTAAAAATAGCAACAGTGATATAAAAACATTGAGAATTATGTCTTTTTTTTGTTGGATAAAAGTACATTTTACTCTTTTCTTCCATTGGAAGTACAAAATCTTGCCATAATCTGAACAGCCAAGGTGACATTACGTAGATGAGATTTCAGTTGCAGCTTCAGTTTTTTTTAGTAAGGTATATAAAATATACCACTGATGTGCTCCTGGTACTCATCTGTCCTTGTCCTGTCTCCAGGTGACTGGCATGACATGCGCTTCCTGTGTCCATAACATCGAAAACAAACTCCGCAGAACAAATGGCATTCTGGAGGCCACTGTTGCCTTGGCGACCAACAAGGCTCGCGTAAAGTTCGATCCCGAGGTGGTCGGGGCACGTGACATCATCAGAGTTATCGAGGTAATGTTTATCCATGTATTAGATACTGTTTTTTATGAGTTCACCCAATTTAATCAATGAGTGCTTTAATTAATTTCTATCTTCTGGCCTCGGCTTTGATCCCGGAGTAGTAATTAGTGCCCTGATGAAAAATGGCTGCACTGATTCAAGAGGTGCTGGAGTGTCAGTTTTTACAGATGAGTGGTCTGATGATGGGGTTTAGGGTTGTGGATTTGAACCTGGGTGAGCAAGAGATAAACAAGTTTCTTATGTACTAATTAAATGACTGAAATAAAGCTGCAAATGATGATGTTGTTTAGGCATATTATCTCTTACATTTGTGTTATGTATTACTATTTAAGAAGCATTGTACAGTATATACAGTACTTGATTTAAAAATGTTAAAAATCAGCTTTTGGGTAACAGTACATCGTCTTATAGAAAGCATATTTAAGCATTTATTGTTTACTAATTACACTACTAATTACAGTGGTGTAAACTGAAAATCTAGTGAAAAATTGGTTATGTGACGACAGTATTCAGCTTCTGAAGCCGTGGCAGACCTAAACCTAATAGTAAACTGTTGGATGATGACGAAGAAGGCAGTAGATGACGTCAAGAAACTACGGTGGCCGAAAAGTGCAAAACAGAATAACAAAACCTCAAGAAATTCTTGCTAATAAAAGAATTTAATTCGCAAACCACACCTACCTTTTTCGGTTTATTGATTCCTGCCGCTGATTGGACGAGACTGACATTTAAATGCGGTGAGGCTGCAGCACTTCTTGTATGTCTTGAGTGACAGATGTCTCTTCCAATCAGCAATAAGAATTTCATTCGCAAACTATACCTACCTTTTCTGATTTGACTGATTTGCCATTGTGTCTTCTGATTTGTTATTTTGTTTTCATTTTTGTTATTTTGTTATTGAATTTGTTATTTTGTTTTCGAATTTATTATTTTGTTTTCATATTCGTTATTTTGTTTTTGAATTAGTTCAATGATTAATGATTAATGATCCAGCAGGTTTTAAATATTAAAAGACATACTAAATATTGATTATTGTATGGCAATTTAATTGCATAAAATAACAAATTATTTTTATTATCTTGATTGTAAATTCTTAATGCAATTAAAAGTTTGACTTTCACAATGTCATAAATATCAAATATCATTTGTAAAGCTGGAAAAACCCTTTACATGGTAAAATTGTCACAATTTTTACTGGATATAGTTCTCAAAATATATATACTTTGTTGAAGCGAAATACTGTATGTATCTCAACCAAAGGTAAAGTTCTAGCATTATGTTACTTATATGTTAAACCACATACACACAAGTTTTCGTATACTGCCATATATCATACTTTCATATGTCACCATTTACTTTTTAGGGTCTTGGGTTTGGTGTGTCCTTAATAAAGAATGATGCCTTAAGAAGAAACGATGGCTTGGATTACCAGAAGGAGATTCGACTGCAAGTATCTTTTTTCATATTTTATAATGCAGTGATATTATGATAATGATGCACAAAACAAACACCTGTATTATATAAATATAAATAAATAGAGCATCAGTACATGGGATGCACAGATGTAGTGTGTTTACAGCCATGTTAAACCCAAACTGTGTCCTGTTCCTGCAGATGGCGTCGATCTTTCCTGTTCAGTCTGCTCTTCGGGATCCCCGTCATGGGTCTGATGATCTACATGATGGTGATGAAGAAGATGCATGGAGAACATGGAGGATCCGTGCCAGGAATGCAGAACTTGCTGCCCGGACTCTCAATACTCAACCTGGTCTTTTTCTTGCTCTGTACCCTGGTCCAGGTGCCATTTCAGTTCTAACCTCAAAGTGTACAGGACATGCATGCTGCCATTTTAAATGTTTTATTAGCATTTAATCCTGTCTACAGAATGAGGTTTATTAAAGATGGATTTGCTTTAAGGGTAGACCAATCAAGCCAAAAGAAGAGAAAGTAGAAAAGCTAATGAAGAATGTGATCAAACTCCAGACGATTTTTGTCCATTTATTTTTTTAAGGGGGGTCAAGTCAAACTGGGACTTGTGATGAAATTCCTGGTGTAAAAGACATGAAACAGGCAGTCGAGTCATACTTCTGCTTTGTTATGATAACAATACAAATCAAAGTATCCTCATTTTGACTCTGTCCATCTTTCTTTCTGCACCCCTGCCAGATCTTCGGAGGCCGATACTTTTATATCCAAGCCTATCGTTCTCTGAGACACGGCGTAGCCAACATGGACGTGCTCATCGTTCTGGCCACTACCATTGCGTACATCTACTCCTGTGTGGTTCTGGTGGTAGCCATGTGCGAGAAGGCCAAGCATAGTCCGGTCACATTTTTCGACACACCTCCCATGCTGTTTGTTTTCATTAGCCTTGGACGCATGCTGGAGCACATTGCCAAGGTAAAAAAAAAAAAAAGTAATAGAATTCCTAGAAGCTCAATCATGGGGATGAGTTTGAACTGAAAGTAAAAAAAGATTATAGCAGGTCAGAATTGAAAGTCGTAGAAGTAGTAAAGAATATTTTTCAGTAGTAAAACTGACATTTTGATTGTTGTTGGACTTTAATTCAAACCAGTGCAGCATACATGTATGACATACTGGATGTCCTAGCTCATTCTTTGTGTTCATTGTTGCCAAATCTGGAGTTTTCCTGCAAAACCTGGCTATAGTTGAACTGCTGATGTTCATATTATGTTTCATAGACTGGAATTTGTCTGTTTGGCAGACACTAGATTCATTCTTCCAGTCTATAAGGAAGTAAAGTTTAAAATGTAACTTACATACTGGGTACACAATGGACTTCTTTCAGAATGAAACTTTACTACTTCAACAAGATCATTACTTACTCACGACTTTTGTTATGCTTGTGTGGATCATCTCCCTCTAAATTAGTTTTTAGTATAGAAAAGATAACATTTTATTAGCATTAATGTGAAAAATAACTTGTGATGACTACAGAGGTTGATCAATACAAATAAGCTGACAAATTAATAGAAATAATGTCATTAAACTACAGTATATGCATATGATCTTTCTAAGAAAAAACTATTTGTAGCGACTCTTTATTTGTGAAATTCTCTTTAATAATAAGGGATTCGATAAAGATTTCTGGAAAGTAGATGTTGGGATTTTGATAGATGATGATGTGTTTGTAACAGCAACATAGAGACACATGTGCCGTAAAAACAACAAGATTTATACTGTACATTCTTCATTTCGCAATGCAAAGAAACACTGATATGCAGTTGAGTCATTCTGGATTTTTGTGGATTGTTGCTCAAAGCTGCTCTCTGTTTGCCGTCTAACTGAGGTTAAAGTCGTGTCCTCTTATCTCTGCCTCGTCATTCAACCCGCTCACTTCCTGCACGTGGCTCAGATATGACACTGTCATAAATTAGATCTGTGATGGTTTATTTTTTCTTTCTAAGAACAAATCCCGTTCTCAAGTCTGGGTTTTGCCCAACTTTTGTCCAACTTTTTAGCTCAACTTATTATCACTTATTATGAAAACCATCACTTATTTATTTATTCTGATGTAGAAAAGCTTTTAATATTAAGATTAATTTTACTGTATTTTGTGTCTTTGCAGGGTAAGACGTCAAAAGCGCTGGCCAAACTCATGTCTCTGCAAGCCACAGATGCGACGATAGTGACACTGGGCCCTGAGAACTCCATCATCAGGTATGAATTATTCATATGACATGACATCACCGATGCGCTATGAAAAATGAACTGCAGCTGTTACAGAAGATCTGCAGCATTTGGGCCATTAGTCGTACATGGATTTTAAAGTTAAATATATGAAGTGCTGTAAATACACCAGTAATTAGTGATTATTATTGATTAAAAAGGCAAAACACTACATACAAAAGCAGGTCCGCTATGTGCCCTAATGTTTCACGGTGTCCTTTAAAGCGAGGAACAGATCTCAGTGGAGCTGGTGCAGAGAGGAGACGTGGTTAAAGTAGCACCTGGTGGAAAGTTTCCTGTCGATGGGAAAGTGATCGAAGGAAACTCCATGGCTGATGAGTCTCTGATCACAGGTACCAGTGAATCTCACCTCATGTTAATCAAACATGTGAAATTTCTCCTGATTGCATATTAAACACGTGCATTCTATAAAATCTCAAATTATTTTCAATATCAAACTTGCATATAATATTAGTGCTAGCTCTTTAACATCTTATCACGTTAGCTCCAAGTACAAGGTATTTTAGCTAGCTAGGGTTACTTAGAAACCAGCTTGTGCGCTAACAACACAGTTGATCAAAAAGAAGTTGGTGTTTTAGTTTGTGTCAGTTAGCAAGCTAATAAATTTTTTTGCTAAATTTTTCCAGCAGTTGTTCACTAGCTTGTTGACTAACACCACTTACTAGACATCTTGTCAATCTAAGTTATAACTAGCTCAATAAGATGAACCAAAACAATGTAAAAAGGGGCGTTCAAGTCAAACCTGGACTTGTGATGAAATTTCTCGTGAATTAAGAAATTGCAAAACTGATTGACATTTACAGCACAGCACCGTGATGAGACTCTTCACTGCAGTAAAACATTTAAACGTTTCCTAATTTCCACATGTTTGGGCCACTAAAGGATTTCCTGGGAGGCCGTGAAGCAGGCAGTCTGATCATGACTCCAGTGTACTTTCTACTAATATTATTCTGCATAATCAAAAGTCCTGGTTTGACTTGAACACCCTCATATAGCTATTAGTTTCCTAAATACATTTGTTCGTTCACTTTGATGATTGATTGCAACAATTGCTACAAAGTTGAATGAGATTTCAATTTATTTTCAGGAACAAACTTGCACCTAATGTTAATGCTCGCACCTTAGACTACAAGTTGGTGGATTGTTTGAGATAAGCTAGCTAGATAGAATAGGTAGCTATAAATTAATGTTACAATTTTAAATTTAGTTTGATAAAATCACCTGATCACTATCTTCTCTAGCCTTTGTGTGCTAGACTGATAACTAATTAACTTGGCTCTCTAATGTACTGTATATCTAGCTAAGTAATATAAAGTGCAACAGCATGGTGTGTGACGTTACGAATTCTAACTATTGAGTTTAACTATTGAGGATCCTACTGCTCGTCACCTTTCTGATTTACATTGTTTAAAGTTTCACTCGTGTCCAACCTGAGGCTCAGTGTGTGGGTGACAGCGAGGTGTCACTCAGCGAACCAGTTAGCCCAGTGTCTGAACATAACAGTGTTCATTTGTGGCGTTGTGTTACATCAGGAGAGCCCATGCCAGTCAGAAAGAAGCCTGGCAGCTTTGTGATCGCGGGCTCAATTAACGCTCACGGAGCACTGCTAGTCGAGGCCACACACGTAGGAGCCGAAACAACGCTCAGCCAGATCGTCCGTCTGGTGGAGGAGGCGCAGACGTCCAAGGTAAAAACACACAGACACAATTTGTACACACATCTAGAGAAACATGTAGACATTTACAAAAAAAAAAGTACATAGCCGGATTTCTGCTGGGTCTGCCACAGACCGCTCCAGAAATATTGGCACCCTTCAGGTCAATGGATTAGAATGATTGGACGAGATAAACATTGCACACAATGGTGCTTATTCATCAGCAGCACAAACACACACCCACACACACACACACACACACACACACAAACATACACGCACCTTTAATTACTTAGAAGTTAATTTGTTTGTGATTATGAATGTGTCGTGATTGTCTTGCTCAGGCACCGATCCAGCAATTTGCAGACAAGCTGAGCGGTTACTTCATCCCTTTCATCGTGTTTGTCTCCGTGGCAACGCTGGCAGCATGGCTCATTATTGGGGCTTTTGACTTTGACATCGTGGCAAAGTATTTTCCCGTGAGTAATGTCAGCAATTTAACAACATGGCTTCCTTGATTGCTTTTCCTACTGCAATTATTCTATTAGCCTGTTTATTAGTTTATCTTTCATCCCATATGTCTCTGTTTGTCTAAACCTCAAAAATCTGTATCTAACGGTCGTGTCTTCTGCTTAGGACTACGATAAGGATATTTCCAGAATCGACATAGTGGTGCGTTTCGCCTTCCAAGCTTCCATCACCGTTTTGTCTATCGCCTGCCCTTGCTCTCTCGGCTTGGCGACACCCACGGCGGTGATGGTGGGCACCGGAGTCGGGGCGCAGAACGGCATTCTTATCAAGGGTGGAGAACCGCTAGAGATGGCTCACAAGGCATGGATCTTCTTTCTCATTAATTATTTTTTCATTCCACTTAATATAATACCCAACATTTTTATATACTTAGTCATATTATGAAGATACTGTATACTGATATACCAAAAGCCAGATATTATCTCATTCGATTATACCAAAAGATGTTTATTCATTTCCTTGCCATGTGATATGATAGCAAAGTTTAAGATAAAGTATGTTTCCCCCCCCCACATGATTTCTTGCTGCTCGTGTTGCCTTATGCAGATTAAAGCAGTAATGTTCGATAAAACAGGCACCATCACTAACGGGGTTCCTCGGGTCACCCGGGTGCTGGTTCTATGGGATCGGGCACGTTTGCCACTTCGGAAAGTTCTAGCCGTAGTGGGAACTGCAGAGGCCAGCAGCGAACACCCACTGGGCATGGCAGTCGCCAAACACTGCAAAGAGGTACACACACACACACACACACACACACACACACAAAATAACATTACATTTTCCAACAAAGGACATTCCATTTTTTCATGCCTGCAACTTTCGCCGTTTGACTCCTCTTCCGAATGCACTGTTTCAGTGTTTATGTAAATGAGGTATTGCTGAGCCACGCCCCTACTAAAGAACAGCAGAACTTAGCAACAGATCAACTTATATGAGGTTACATTGGGGTGATAATCTAACAGACTTATTTAAACCCTGACCAATACATAAATAAAAAAGCCCCTAATTTACCTTAACCGATTTGTCTTGCAGACATTGTTGGAAATTGATTAAGTTCAATATAATAGCAGTAACCCTGTTTCACTGTGATATTGATTATATTTCTATAACAGCATGAGCAATTTCATTTTCTTTAATTCCCTGCGTAATTTACATGGTCTGACGTACTGGAGATGATTCAGAGGCGTGTGTGTGTGTGTGTGTTTCCTTACTGCAGGAGCTTGGCACAGAGACACTGGGCTTCTGCCATGACTTCCAGGCAGTACCAGGTTGTGGGATCAGCTGTAGAGTTTCCAACATCGAGGAGCTCCTGCAGACCAGCACGGAGACACAAGGCACACGAACGCAGACAAACGCACACAACCCGACTTGTGTCACCCTCCAGGGAGCCACGACGGATGAGAGTAGATTAGTCACAGATGGAGACGTGGGATCAGGTTAGTACTGTACCATGGGTTCATATTGCCCTCTAGTGTTAGGACTGGCTGCTGCAACAACTCTGTGACTGTTTTGTGTATGTGTGTGTGTGTGTGTGTTTCATGTTGTGAATGTGTGTACAGGATCTCCTTCATATTCTGTCCTGATCGGGAACAGGAAGTGGATGCAGAGGAATGGATTACACGTGACTGCCGACGTGGACGAAGCCATGAGCAGCCATGAGACGAAAGGACAAACGGCTATTTTGGTCGCTATAGATGGTACAGAGCAACATATAAGAGATGCCTGATATGCAGCCTATTTAAATTTGTTGCAGAAATATTGGCACTCTTAGACATACAGTAGTGCGTCAAAATGATTAGGGTATATAACTTTGAGCACTACACACTATGACGAAACAAGCAATTAGAAAAACTATTTTCTCTTCCTTTATCCTTTTTAATTTATCAAAAACATTTTAAGGATTTTTAATTAGTTGTATTTTATGTAAAATGTAAAAAAAAAAAAAAAGCAATTACTCCCTTGAAGAACTGCATTTAATGTAAGTATCTGGAGGTGGGACTGCACCAGAGATCGGCTCTTCGCCCCTTCCTGTTTGCAGTGGACAGGCTGTCGAGGTTAGACCCCATTGATATAGTGATCAGTTCTGTATCTAGAGTAACAGGTTGAGATAAGCCTTAGATACTGTGAGAAGTGGAAGGTCCAAAGGTGATGGAGGACATGCAGGAGGTTGGAGTGACAAAGAAAGCTGTAGACTTACACTCAAAAAAATGAACATGGCTACCTGTTACATGTACTAAAATGTAATATGTGTTTTGTACATAATAATTTCAT
>JAQMYL010000036.1:33883968-33897377 GCA_030014365.1 Clarias pachynema
GGGTGTACCCTGCCTCATGCCCTAAGTCTCCTGGGATAGGCTCCAGGCCCCCCCGCGACCCTGAATACAGGATAAAGCAGTATAGACGATGAGTGAGTGAGTGAGAATCGATTAAACATGCGTCAAGGTATGCAGCATATCTATTTTTGGTTCAGATTCCTTCATCATGGTGAGAGTTATTACAGAATACCCGGGGACTCTTTCAAGTGAATCACCCTGTATGTCATCTTTAATGTGTCATGCGGGAACAATCGAATGTTGTCCAACAACGTACCCGAACACCATGAGCTAAAATACAAATAGTTAAAAGAGGATAATAACCATATAATATATAGTCTGTATTAATGCATTTAATACACTAGCTAATTAGATTGCCTATATGATATTATATTATGCTAGCTACGACTTTTTAGGTTTCCAGGGAAACTGAATGCAGGACTGGGGAGCATGCTGTGGCTTGACTAATTCTTCGTCCACCCCTGCTATAGTTTAGATTCTGCTGTGTATTGTGCTCTCTCTCACTTCAATGGGCTGCTGAAAGTCTCTGTGGGACTTTTAAAAGCGATTACATCTCAGTGCATCTAGGTATTAAGAAGAATGTAGCTAACACCGTTAATCTGACAGAGTTGTTGTTATTATTAACGCGCCAAGACAGTAAGACAGTATCCGCTATCTTCCCATTGCTGCTGGTGTATATTTATGTGCACAGTCGCAGATTAGCAGAGTTATAAATTGTAAGATATCGGTGATAGTGTGCATTGATCTCCACATGGTGCACCAATACTCATCTTTCCGGCAGAGAAGAACGCTAAGACCGTGTAAACGTATACTTGTAGCTAAATGGTTTCTATTCAGTCCATGCCAGAGAGATTTTGGCTCGCCTCTGAATCGGGAATTACGGACAAATGAACAGGAATTAAAACTGACATTCAATCTTGGCTCAAGTTTCGGCCTAATATCCATTAGCACTTGGTACTGTAGCAAACGTCTCAGGCTATACATTGGTGTGAACGGTGACTGCCTTGCATATTCTAAAAGGATATCGGTTATACGGAAAGGCAAGGTCTAGCCAGTCCTCTATCTTGATATCTGTGTGATGTTTTCTACATGTATTCATTTGGCAAAAATGTTTATTGAAAGCGACTTAAACTTAACAAAAGGTACATTCTAAGCAGGGTCAAGAGCCTTGCTCGAGCATCCAATTATAGTTTCCTGGGATTCGGCCTATTATCTGGTTGCGAACTTACAGTCGTAACCCCTGATTCTGACCCACAGTTTGTTGATGCTGAACTGAAGCACTAGCAAAAGACTATTGCATCCTCCCAGACTATAGATGGCGATGTAAAGGATGTTAGCACTTAAGATGTTTTTTACTAGACATGTCATTCCATATCCTGTGCATTTCCTCCGGTGAGATCTGGTGCACGGTGACGACCCGGCGGTAGCGGCAGAGACTGTAGCTCATCTTCCAGTGGTTGAAGCCACTGTTCTGGATAGGATGGACCCCAAGCTTGCGCAGACACATCCCCACGTACACGTCCTCCAAGTGAATGAGTCGCGTATGGAGGGAGGTCTTATAGATCAACTCTGCCATGTCACCAGAGAACACGTACCCTGTCCCAGAACAGAAAGGGGGGTATTTGTTCTCAGGGTACACCTCTCTGGACATGTACCACTTACTGCGAGTGTCTCGGATCGGTCCTCCGTTTATGACGTGTCCCGTGAAGAAGCGCTGCCTGGGCTGTGCGTTGGGTCTCAGCAGGTTCAGCACAAGGTTGTCCATGTTGACGAATATGTCGCTGTCGGTCTTCATGACGTACTTGGCGTTGGGGCAGTACGATGCCACCCAGCGCATTCCCATCAGCGTTTTTAGCGTCAGGTTTTGGTAAGAATCCTTAAAGTCCTCGACGATGATGTCATGGAAGATCTGGCTTTCCTGCTCCACCATCTGATTGAGGACCGGCTCGGGGTTGTGACCAAGCAGGAAGAGCGTGACGATGCGAACGTCGCCGTACATGCTCTCGTCTCCCCATGTCTCGCGGATGGCCTGCCTTGCGTCGAACTCCTTGTGGTTGGTGCTGATGAGGATGAGCAGGAAGGGCGGGTTGCCGTCGCATTTCTTCGGCTCGTTGATCAGGAACTGGAATGCGTGTGGATTGAGCGTGCGTGTCCGGATGTTGCTGAACGTGACATTTTTCAGCAATCTCGGAGGCTGCTTGCGAATGGGGATGGACATGTGGCCGATGTAGGAGGTGGAGGGCCGGGTGCCGCTCAGGTACCAGAGAGCGCTGGCCCAGCACAGCACCGTGAGCAGGTACAGGCATGACACCTTGGAGATCATATCGCCACCGACCCGCTCACCACAGCTTCCAGTCGTGGAGTTAATTAGAAAGCGTCATTGCTCCAGTCTCTTGAATTCTCTCTCTGACCAGCGAGTCAATTCAAAGAATTTAGGCACTATGTTAAATAAAACTGTGCTTAAGGCCATGGTGACCTTGACAGTTATATGTCCTTTAAGGCCATGTTATAGTTAGTTCATCAACACCCTGCTTACATGTTGTTGTTCTTAAACATCAATGAGTTCAATAAATACCCATCCCATCTGCTGTTCCTCGATCATCTCTGCGGTGTGTCCGTCCCCCAGGGATCAGACAGGCAGAAATGGCTGACAGAGAGACGAAGGCCTGGATCTTTACACTTTTCCGAGAGGTGTAAAACTGACTGGCCGGTCGAGCACCTTTCCAATGCAGAACACACCAATGCTGTGACACAGCATGCTTTCGGCAATCCGATCCATGGATTCTGGCTTCAGTTCTCTCTATGCATCCTTGTTCTTGGCAACCTCGGAGCCTGCAGGAGGCAGAGAAATAAAGGAACATGCATCATGTAGGGTTGGAGGGGGCAAAAAAAACAGAGAAAGAAAGAAGTGCAGTTCTGTATGCAGCGCATGCTTTAATGGGGAATCAATGAGAGCCCGTAGCTCAAATAAACACTTTTCTCACTGTTCGCTTTCTCTCTCAGACTTCGACAGAGAGGCAGGGTGATCATATTACCACCTCCTAACATTAAGGATGA
The DNA here is from genome assembly GCA_030014365.1 of Clarias pachynema. Classification (NCBI taxonomy): domain Eukaryota; kingdom Metazoa; phylum Chordata; class Actinopteri; order Siluriformes; family Clariidae; genus Clarias; species Clarias pachynema. The sequence goes on from JAQMYL010000036.1 coordinate 33,887,044, forward strand.
AGAAGAAACTCTCATAACGCGTCAGTGGGACTAGATTCAGTATTCACTATTCGGTTTCACTGTGGGTACTGAATAATATGGTTTGAGGTGAATAACTGGATAATAAACCAAGAGGATAAAATGTGAGATGCTGCAGGTGCCTATGAAAGATGATCTCTCTCTCTCTCTCTCTCTCGCTTTCTCTCTCTCGCTTTCTCTCTGTCTGTCTTTCTCGGTTTCTCCTTAATGCAGTTGAGTCGAAGGTCATATGATATAAGATGTAACAGGCAGTACACACCCAGGCTTTGCTTTTTTCCATTTCAGAGTGTCTGTCTCACTGTCTGTGCATGACGTCTGGAAGGATGAAGTCAGATAAAGCAAGAAATAACTGGATAGAACTCGGATACAAGTTATATGGATATATAACTTATATGGATCTGTGCAGTATGTGGGTATAATATGGATGTAGCTTAAAATACAGTACACACACACACACACACACTCTTTACACTCTGTCCTTTCTCACTCTCTCTCTCTTTTGCATTTGCAGCACACTGCAGCAGAAAGGTCATCTCAGGTCATTTGTTAAATCACAGGACAAGCAGAAAGCGACGATGAAACTCAGACATTCATTTTTTTATGCAAACACACACGTATTAAATACATAAACACAAAGTCATGACATCATCACTGTGTAGCCTGACTCCAGCATTTCTCTGGTTTCGATATTAGTGACGTCATATCAGGTCAGATAGTGAGAAAGACTTCAATATAACATATTGTACTGTACGTGCCTTGAGTGTAATAATCAAGTTCCTTTATATATTATATTATATTTTCTTTAATTTTTATTCATATACATACGAGAGGCGTTCAAGTCAAATGTCAAAAAGGAATGAAATTCAAGGTTGAATAAACTGATAATTGAAAATCGATTGATAACTTGTAGAAACACCACTTGCACATTGCTGGAACTCAGCTGGGAGTTATTGCCACATCCACCGTACAGTCCTGACCTCGCTCCAAGACATTTCCTCATGTTTGGGAAATTAAAGGAGTTCCTGGAAAGGGAGAAAACTTTCCATGGTATCCAGGCGCTTGTGAAACACTGGGACAAGTGCATTAGTGTAGCAGGAGATTATATGGAGATTAAGCTCCAGTTACTATCATAACTGTGTTCTGTTATTCTGTACAATCAAACATCCTGGTTTGACACGAACACTCCTTATACCGTATATAGATTTAATGCATGTTCATTTACTGTCCATCCATCCATCTAGGGACCTCTGTAGTCCAACTGGGGACGATGGAGGCCAATGGGAACCATTGGGGACCATGGAGGTCAACTTGGGACTATTATATTTAGGTAAATGCAGCATTTGTTCAGTATGAATGTGATGGTACCTCCGGTCAACACTCACACGCACATTCACACAGTACAGGCAATTTGGGAACGCCAATTAGCCTAATCTGCATGTCTTTGGACTGTGGGAGGACACCCTCCAATCACACAAAGAACATGCAAACTCAAACCAATGCAAGGCGACAGTGCTAACCACTAAGCCACCGTGTCGCCGTTTATATAATGTAAAGGGCTTTTTAAAGTTCCTCTGTCTATTTCCCACAAGAGCAGGTGGATAAACCTTTCCCTTTAGATTAATTCTTATTTTGAAAGCAATTCAATAACTTCTAACAGAAGCTGTGTAATATTGTGGACCTTCGATAAAACTACTACAAGTGCTACAATTCTCACTTTGAGTTAAATCATAACCAGAGAAAATGACACAAATGAATACGTACCACCAGATGATTAGTTTGGGTGGAATAAACCGTCTCCCATCTCCTCCATCGATTAGTCGGGACGTTTAAACTGAAACTGCTTTCAGAGAAGTCGTTTGCACCGACATTACAAATGCAAAGTGCTGCAAGAGGAATCCATCAGGGATTGAATAGCCTCAGCAGGGCACTTTGATTGCAGTCAACTTAATTTGTCTAGCACTTCAAATGTATTTATTGTTAAAAGTAAACAAGCAGTTGTTTTATTATTAAATCTGTAGCGTATTGTACAGTATCTGAGTTATTGATACAGTAAGTAACCTCTCTATAATGACTTACATTTCATCTTATTTTCAGAATGGAGGACCTGTTGACTTCAATGTTTTGACTGAGAGTTGAAGAAATGTTTGATTGTCTATTAAGAAAAGGAATAAACACTAAAAAAATGTATTTTTAGCGCACAAAAAAATACCACTAATTACAAAATGCACCATGTTTTCTTTACATCACAACACGAAAAATTCCTCTTTCTGATAAAGCAGTAACATCCTGATTGATAATGATTATAAACATTAAGATTATATAATAATTATTACTAATAAATCACTAATAATAAATAATCACTGTGCTTAATTTACACATGTTCTAGAGATAAAAAGTTCCTACTACTGTACATCTAATAGCGTGTGCCATTATAAGCAATACAAATCCCGATCCAGCTGTAGGTGATTTAGGACAGTGCTAGCAATAGTCTTAGGAGAAAACGAGGACGAGTCATCAGCTCTGACACCAATTAAGAAATTAAGAAAATGTCCCCATAACATACATTTTGGAAAAGAGGACGATAGATTGTTTGGTTGTTTTTGGTTGTACAAAGTGTGTTTTTGTTAAATAAGAGAAGAACTGGCAGTAAAAAAAAGGTTGTTTTTTTAATTGAACAGAAGTTAAGATTAAATGATTAAAAAAAAAAAAAAGTGAAGTGTTTTATTATTGTCTTTGCTGAAATCAAACCTGACTAACCTCCTAGTACTGTACTATCACCACATGTTTCTTTAAAGGGCACCTATTAAGCAAAAGTCACTTTTTAATCTTTTATTTTGGACATTCACATGGACATTGAGTGTGTGTGCATATACACCGACAAAATATAAGAATGTGAAAAACAAACAAACAAACAAACAAACAAAAAAGGCCGGGGTGAAGGTGGGTTTTGGAGGAGCACGAGCTCATATGATGCTATAGACACTGAAACAGCGCGTTTGGAACAGGAGCGAAACAGGGAATTTCAGGAATGCCAGAATGCACGATCCAAGTTGGAACATCTACAGACACATTTTGGACGCCTCTACGACTTAAAAATGAGTATCATATGAGAACTTTAACATCATGTAGAAACAAATAAAAGCACTATGAAGCCGTATCTCTGCCTGAGGGGATTTGCTGCGTGTGTGTTGAGAAATAAGCAATCGATCTGTTTTCTGTCTCTCACGTTCAGATCAAGAGGACACTGAGTCAGCACATCTACTGCATATTTCATCCATATGGGTGTTATTTCGAGGTCAGTGAACACTATGGAGTTTTAGCAGCTCGCTGTTGCTCAGCACAGGACAATGGTTAGGCCAAGAGATTAGGTTGAGGTTGTTTAGTTTGATGATCGTGTGGTAGGACCAGGGGTCAGAGGTGATCTGTTATCCTGCCAAAAGTCCAGTTTGGCTTGAATCCCCTTCATCGATCGATAGATAGCATACAGACAAAGGGCATTGGTGACTCAGTGGTAGGGTTCGGCCTACAGTACCATGCGGAAAGCCCAGGTTTGATTCCCAGCCAATGTCCAAACCCCAGCCACTGGAATAAAATGGGAAGGTTGTGTCAGGTAGGGCGTCTGGCAAAAAAAAACATGTGCCAAGTTGGATAAGTTGGTCCACTGTGGCGAAACAACAACACTGTGAAAAAGTATTTGCCCCCTTACTGATTTCTTATTTTGCATGTTTGTCACACTTTAATGTTTCAGACAATCAAACTAATTTAAATATTAGTCAAAGATAACACAAGTGAACACAACATGCAGTTTTTAAATGAAGGTTTTTGTTATTAAGTGAGATGGGTGTGGCTTGAGAAATTGCTTTATTTTCCAGACTGATAATATCGTAATTATTTTCTTTCTCATTTGTTTTTGAATTTCTTTGGATCTTGGCATGATGTCTAGCTTTTGAGGATCTTTTGGTCTACTTCACTTTGTCAGACACTTACTGTAGGTCCTATTTAAGTGATTGTGAACAGGTGTGGCAGTAATCAGGCCTGGGTGTGGCTAGAGAAATTGAACTCAGGTGTGATAAACTAGAGTTAAGGGGGGCAAACACTTTTTCACACAGGGCTATGTAGTTTTGGATTTAGTTTTCCCTTAGTATTAAAAACCTTCATTTAAAAACTGCATGATATGTTAGCCTGTGTTATCTTTCACTAATATTTAAATTTGCTTGATGATCTGAAACATTAAAGTTTGACAAACATGCAAAATGATAATGAATCAGTATGAGGGCAAATACTTTTTCATACCACTGTATATATATATATATACACTGTAGGAAATTTTCCATGTGTGTTGTGTCTCTGTGGCTCCGAGATCATCTTTCATAGACGTACAGCCTTCTTTAAAATGTTTGCACCCTTCAAAATGTTCTACTGCAGCTAAGAGTCTCATCACCGTACTGTCTCCTGTAAATGTCAATCGCCTATTTTACGCCTCCATTCGACAGTAATTTCATCACAAGTCTGGGTTTTACTTGAACGCTCCGGTATCTACACTCAGAAAAGTATTCTGGCCTCGTGTAACTTTTTATGTATTGATATGTTTATTTTACTACAATAAATAACATTTATAATGTTAATAAATTATATTTAATTAGTTTATAAATTAAACACCATCATCATGTCATTAACAGAGAGCTTCTAAGATTAAAACTAAGTACTCATTTCAGTTTTAGTGGTGATGCATAACACGTAGAAATAGATTTTATTGGCTTTATTTTATTAAAGATGTCAGCGTGAACTGATTGATACATTTAAATGATCAGCTCTGTGATTATAGAATGACAGCAATGACAGTTTTGCTGTGTTTTTTTCCAACAATAAGAGCTTAAAGTTGACAAATCTCAGCATTACTAACTTAATCAGCGAACTCTCAGCACTCCACTCCGGCACATTTCCCAGTTCATCTCAGTCAAGTCCGCATAAGTAAAGCTGAGGCGTGATAAGAGAAGCGCCCGAGGCTGAGGGTGAACAATGAAGGCTGTAACGGCGGTGATGGACGATGTGTTAATGGCGTCATCTCGTATAAAGCCACAGGGCTTCAAACCCAATAGCAATTACATCACAGTTCTGACACCACAACTCCATCCTTCTTCTTCTGACTCTCTCTCTCTCTCTCTCTCTCTCAGTTCCCGTCTCACACTTCCTCCATCTGTGCCATTTCAATGGTAATAAAAACAGAACAGAACTAGCTTTAGGGACTTTTATACAGTAGTGAACATTTAATTTATTACTACATTTGCGTAAACAGTTACTTACATTCATTTGGCAGATATAGATATAGATATATTTTTTCTATCCAAAGTGTCTCACGAACAAGGCAGGATATAATGGAGCTATGGACCAGTTGAAGATACAGTTAAGCCAAAAAACTTTCCTCTTGAAATAAAAGTAGTCAATCATTCAGGACATTCACTGGATAAAGTCATTGCAAAGCAAAAAAAAAAAAAAAAACAGGTGGGCAGGATGTTGAGTCATTTCGAAGATCAAGAAAATACCTAAGCAAAAGATTAGTGAGAGCTCCTTAGTGAATTGTGAATACATACAATAATCTAATTCAAGTTTATCCACTTTTATTTTCATAGATTCTCACACGTCTGTGGTTCATAAATGGCACATCATACTGTAGGTTGTGTAACAAGATGGTGTAAAGTAAAAGCTCCAGGTACTGGAATCTTTCAGCACTTTCAGCACTCTTCCCAAATACTGTAGATAACATGTGCATCGAGGCTGACCACTGCTTTGTGTTGTGAATAAGTAAAGGAAGTTTACAGCCTCCGGTTTAGTGTTGTAATATACAGTAGGACAGGGTGGTGCAGGGTTTCCAGGTCTCAGCAAAATTTTACGGCTTAACTTTATAATACAAAATCACATAAAACTAGCTCAAACTTTTAGGGCGTTGGAAAAGAGAGAGGGTTTTTCCGTGGTTACCGTGATGCGCATGCGTTTCTCTGCAGTTCTGCCTTAAATACAGAAATGTTTCTATACATTCAATATAATGAAGGAGTTTACATGGATGCCAATATTCCCCTAATAATGAGAATCACAGCCCAAGAATAAAAGTGCATAAAATTAATAACAAAGCGATATAAACACCTCAGTTAGAATAGACTGGTCCAATCCGTCCTAATTGGAGCTAGGGGGTGGTGTGTAAACCTTTGATAATCCGTTCTTTAGGTACAGTAAATGTTAACCATGCATATTTTTGAACTGCTAGTTTTTGTCTTGTTGTCTTCTCTCTGTGCATGTTTGCGCCTGTGCATGATAGATTCTCTCTCATCAGTCTTTAGTTTAAACTAACATTCACTGGGTCTCTGCCTGAGGAATGAGTTCTGACTGTCTTGCACAGAAGCAAAGTCTCCAACCAGTAATAGCTGAGACTGAATTCTTGTAACCAATTATAATGCAGAAGGTGGGATTTATCATGAAAGATGGAAGGCCTAACCTGACGTCAAACCTTGAGCAAAAACTTTATCTTTATCTTTCTGGCACGTTAAACACAACTTTCACACATTCTCATTGAATGCTTCAACCACGTAAAACCACATCCGATCAGATCTGATTTCAATTATGTTCATGTAAACATAGTTAATGGTTGCACATGCAGTTTCCCTTTGATGGCAGAAATTGATTAATTACATTTATTCCAGATTATCTGTTTTAAGATCTTGTTGGACGTTGGACATTTTGAAACGAGGTCATCTGCACTCAGATGAGCTTTTCCATCGACAAATTATACAAAAACAAATTCAAATATAGTTGCAAGCAACGATGAGCGGGCCCAAGCACCCTGCGCCATCGCCGCCCGGGCGCACCACACAACCTGTTCGTCTTTTGAGAGCCATCGCCACCCAGGTGCACCGCACACTTCACACAATATGAGGTCATGTTGGGAAAAAAAATACTTCGAGAAACAAGAGGGTCCTGCACACCCTATAGTGCTTGGGCCCTAACTACTGTATACAGAAAAGTGACTTTGGTAAACATGGGTGGAGGATTTAGGAGGTTTATCAACAACTCAGTCCACAATTCATACGTCCACAATCTGAACCAGAGGGCAAATCCAGAGAACATTCACAATTCAAGGGAAGGGTCAAAACACAGGGTTAACAATCACAGTACGAATGACTCCAAACTTACACAGACAATGTGGGTCTTGTATAATCTACTAACAGGAAATATCCTGGAAGTACGTAGTCCATTAAAGTCTGCGGGAGGGACGCCTCTGCTGACGGGGAGGAGTATCGAACTGAAGGGATGTGACTCATTTCAACTGGCTCGGTGATAGCACTTGAACTACAGCATAAAACCATAATAAGTTGTGCAATACTGCGCACCACCTGAACTACAAATGCGCCCTCTTGTGGTGTACCAGTTAATAGATATGTGAGCTATGGAGAAATATTATGCAGAACATTATCGGTTAACTGTTTTTTTAATTGGTTAATAAATCTAAAATAAAATCGATGATTAATCTATTACACCCCTAGTTTATATGAATAAATAAATAAATAAATAAATAAATACCTTAACTGCTTTATTGTCTTGGGAAATGTAGAAAATCTGAAAAATCACACTATCTATTTTAATGAGTATCATGCTAGCTTGACTAGCTACGAATAACAACGGAGTATATATTTTGTGGAACAAAGTAATTAAAGTAATAATATATTTTTTTTAAGCTCTTGAATTTCCTTTGAATGGATGAGACAGTGTAACATAGTGTGTGTTGATTTACACAGGAACGGTTTTTACAATGCTAATCAATGCTAATCTGAGGGCTTTAATCTTCCCTCGGTACCGTTTCCTTCTACTTGTAGCATCTCCTGTGATTTAATACAAAGTCTGAGTCTGGTGTAAATTATGTGCTTAAAAAAAAATCAACAGAGTCTTTATCGATCAGTTCTTGTTAGAGGTCTCTACATTGTAGCTTCTTCATATTTAGATGTATGTATTATACTTATACTTAAAATAAAATGCACAACCTTAAATAAGAAAGTAACTAGTGCACTTCGATGACAAACGTGCTCGCGAACAGGTCGTTTCATTGCTCACAGAAGTCGACAAGAGTTTCGGAGACGAACACAAATATGTACAGTATACTGCGAGCAACTATGCTATGCAAATCGATGCAAATTTATGCAGCACGTTACCCTAAGAACAGATGGATGAATATTTTCCTGGATGTTTTGCTGAGCCGTTTCTATCCAGTAAACAGGCTCCACGACATTATATCAGAATCAAATAATCTTCATGTACTTAGCCATGAGCAGTTCGCATTTAGTTGAATGTCGTGAATAAATGAGCTAAAGATATGTATACAGTACGTTCAAAGTCAAACAACCCAAGGGAGGTGAGGTAGATTAAAATGAGGAGAAATGATTGATCACTCTGAGCAGCTGAGCGGGTTTAGATGCAGTACAGTAAATCAAAACATGAGCTTAAAATCGCTGTAAATAACCCAATAATTAACACTTATTGATATACTGACGTATTGGCAATGCAGCAAGCGGAGGCCATTCACAAGTGTGAGTGTTTAGTGACATGTAACGTCCTGAGGCTGATGGGAAGTGTAGTCCAGCGTCTCTCGGACGCGTCTCTCTCGCTGCTATCAAGAAACTAAAATGCCACTGATTTGTCCTAGACTCGATTTCCAGTAACCAGCTTATACTGTACATTACCACATCAATTCTGCATCGTCTGCCTCTGAAGTAATTCACACACAGATACACACTCATGCATTCATTCACACACACTACAGTGAATTTGGGAACGTAAATGAGCTTAATCTGCATGTCTTTGGACTGTGGGAGGAAACCGGAGTACCAGGAGGAAACCCACCAAGCACGGAAGAACATGCAAGTCAGGTAAAGCTGTAACTTTAAATGTTCTGACCTGAGAATTAGGAGTTTGTGACACTAACTTGTGGAACAAACTGTTATTCCACTACATTAAACTGCTGAGATTGTTCCATAAACAACCCATTTTTAAATGGTATCTTTAAGCACTTTGCAGGATACCGATTGTACTTTCCGCGTGTATATAAAATTAAGTACAGTACACAGATTGTTTCACATCTGTAGGAGCTGCAGGAGGTGAAACCCTAAATGTCTTGTTGCTGTAAATGATGTTCTGTTCTTCCTCCTTTTTTATTCGTCCATACTGCATATCGTCCTCGCTGTGGTCTCTGTCTCAAACAATGAGATAAAAAATGTGTAAAAATTCTCTCCAGCTCCCAGTAGAGTTGGTCTATTTACTATACACAGACTCCGAGCACACACTCCATCCCGAACCTCTCTGTTTACAGTCAGGACATTTAGAGCGAAGGAAAGGGGGGGAAAATCACCATGTGGCACTGCTGATTCCTGGGCTACAATTGATCAGAAGGATTTTCCAAAGCAAAGGTTTTAATTAAAAGCAAATAAACAATAAGTTTTGATATGGTGACAATTTCTAAATGGAAAATTTACATACTGTAGCGCTTAAGGCAGGAAGGAAGGAGTCTCCAGTGTCATCACTTTAAATATTTTTTAGGACATTATTATGAGGATTTCCGAACCAGATAAATCTTTAGGACAGAATGATTTGTACTTTCTGTTTTCTCTGTAACACGAAATGCTTTTTAAATTTTTTTTAATTTACTTATTTACAAAAAAAAGGAAAGAACACCAGAGCGTGGTCAGGAAACTACTGTTTATATTAGATACAAGTTTTGGCAGAAAAAATATTAAATGTAATTAATAATGAAAAACATGATATTCTTTCTTTCTTTAATTACAGCGGTACCTCGGTATACAAATTTAATCCGTTTCGGAGGCAAAATTAAGGCGAATATTTTGTATTGCGAAACGCATTTTCCAATAGGAAATAATGTAAATGCGGATAATCCGTTCCAGCCACCCAAAAATATTACCAATATTACCAATTTCCAACACTATTATCATATTTTTGCATACAAAAACAATAAAAAGACATGTAGATTAAGTAAGATATGAAATAACCTCATTTAACCTAAATTTATGATTCCTCTGGACACCGCCTGCTTTAAAAACCAAACTGAAAACAACTCCCTTTTCCTCTTGCTACCGTCCATCTACTGTCATTTATTTTTTTTGCTTGGCTTTGCACTGACGCAAACAAGTTTTGATCAGCTCCTGGACATACAGTACACGCAACTTTGGTCGCTCATTTCAATCAATCAATCAATCAATCAACATTTATTTATATAGCACTTTACAGCAACCTAAGTTGAACCAAATTGCTTCACAGCA
>JAQMYL010000036.1:33906410-33921417 GCA_030014365.1 Clarias pachynema
CACTAAACACTTTAGTCTCAGAAAAAGAAAACAGTTATCAATAAGCCATCAAGTGTGTGACTGTTTCTTGTTACAGGAATATCTACAGTACAGTAGCATATTATTATTATTATTATTATTATTATTATTATTATACATAACAGGTCCATGCCTATAAATAACATATGGGTGCGGCAGTCAGGTATCCACATACTTTTGGTCCGTACAGTGTATATGACTGAAGAAAAAAAAAACATCAACAGCCTCAACAGTGTGGCACAATGGCTAAGCACTGTCGCCTTGTACCTCTAATGGAGTCCCTCTAGCCATCACAATTTGGCCCTTGTCCAAGTCACTTAAATCCTTATGCTTGCCCATTTTTATTTTTTTTGCTTCCAACATATCACCTTAAGGGAAAAAGGTTCACTTGGTGCCTAATATATCTCACCCACTTCCAGCCACCAATGTAATGCTCCAAAATCTAGTGGAAAGCCTTCACACAAGAGTGAAAAAGCAAACAGGGACTACATCTGGAATGGGATGAGACAGTGGCCTAGCTGCCTCACAGCTCCAGGGTCCCTTTGTGGAATGGTCTGATCTTGGGTTATTATCTGTCTGATATCTGTTGCTCCATGTTCTTTCTGTGTCTGTGTAGATTTCCTACAGGTTCTCTGGTTTCCTCCCAACTCACAAAACACGACAATAGATGAGTTTGTGAGTGTGTATGTGTGTGTGCAATAAACTAGAAGTCCAGCAAAGGTGGATCTATTCCTTCAAAGGGGGAAATATATTACAGTACGTAGACCATATATTATATTTTTCTTTTATTAAAATCTTATTTCAAACTAATATTATGAAATAATTCTAGATTTTTTAAAACCTATTTACATATTAATATATTTATAACCTTTACCTTAACTAAACACTATATATATGTTAGTAAAATTACAAAACATTCAAATGAAAAGCAAAATCAGTAATATTTCATAAAGGTGTTTTTATTGAACAATGCATAAGCAATAAAATAGAAATTATGAATCTCTAACCAGCCTGAAAGGAAAGACCTGTCATTGTCCTTTTAAACAGGGCAAGAGAATAGAATCACCTAAATTTGTAAAGAAAATAAAAGATAATCTGCAAAATTACATAAAAGAAAAAAATCATACATTAGCTAAAGATATAGGAAATCGAGTTAAGTAAAATGAAGAAAAAAAAGAAGAGGCATAATATTTTCCCTTTTTTATGCTGCACACCAGGTGCATTATATAAAGCTTCTTAAAAGATTTGCAACTGTGCAGAATAGCAACACTGAATTACTGTAAACTGAGTACAAAAGATTAGTAAATGATCACAAGCCTCTCTCCATGAACAGAATTAGTGAAATATTTTTCTTTTTGCATAAAAATAACTATATGTCTGTATTCAGACGCAAGTTGACCTCAGAGTTCGTCATCATCATAAAATCTGTTGCGTTTAATTTGCTCCTCTACAGACAGCGATTGCGAATCCTCTAGCCACAGGCAGCTGGGAGCTTTGGGGTTGGAGGAATCAATGCTCGCCGCCTTCTGTGTATTCATGCCTGACCCTTCTTTGGTATCTATTCCGAAATCCATAAGGTCATCCAGGAGATTCGCTGATGATTTGGTGCTGCTTTCTTTGGTGTTCAAGTTGTCCTTGGCGAAAAAGCTTGTGGACTCGCCAAAGTCTGCAAATATGTCGTCTAGAAATTGTGAGGCACTGAAATTTGGTTGCTGATCTGAATGGACCTTGGGGTTTGCATCAAATACATCCTGTGTGTTGGCACTTGGAGGTGGATGATCGTCATCCTGTAGTAAGAGTAGAAGGTTAGCACGCATTGTTTCTTTGGTATCGGTTTCATCTTTGGTGTGGGTTTCATCATTTGAGTTGGTTTCCTCTTTAGTGTTTCTTTCTTTTTTTGGGTTGGCTTCCGCTTTAGTGTTTGTTTCTTCTTTGGTTTTGATTTCCTCTTTATGATTGGTTTCCTCTTTGGTGTTCACTTCCTTGTTGGTGTTAGTTTCCTGAGTAGAAGGTGCATAGATATCAAATACATGCGACTCTGCTTTAACATCATCCAAATCCCCCCAAGGATCACCAGGGTCTAACAAGAGGCGGTTGTTGTTATTGTTGTTGTTGTTGCTGTTGTTGTTATTTGCATTCCCATTTGCTGGCTGTTCGGCAGTAGCCACACTGTCTATCACCGTCACCTTTACACCATCCGTTTCTCCACTTTCTTCATTTCCCTTCTTGTTCTCACATTCCTTTTCCATCACCTTTTCCACATTCTTGCTCTCTTCCTCATAGTCCCTGTCTCCGTTCATCTCTGAAACCTCTTTCTTATCTCTTATTTCTGATTTGCCTTCTGCTTCCTCTTCATTTTGTTGTACGCCATCTATGACTTTAGGTGAAACATCACTTTGCACTTGAGGAGCTTCTTCTGGTTGCTCCGATACCTTCTCTTTCGCTAACTCACCCCCATTTTCTCTTTGGTTTTTATTAGGGATGTCATTTTTTGTTGGTGAGGTCCTCTCTCTTAACACTGACTCTTTGTTTTCAGTTGTTTCTTGTGACTCCTCTTTAGGGGGCCAAGTAGGCTTAACTACTTTGAGTTCTTCTTCCAGAGTAAAACTCTTCTTTGGTGTTTCAGTTTGAGGTGGCCAAACAATCGCAATTTTACTTGTCTGCTTTTTGGCATTATCATCCAATTTATTTGTTCCTTTAATCTCAGCTGGGAATGTGTCTTCTTCTTTTGAGACATGCGGTGCTTTGGTATCAGATTTCACTGGAGGAACTTGATTAATATTAACTTTTTCTGATGTGTTCTTCTGATTTTTTGCACTCCAAAGTTCTTTATGAGGCTTTTCTCCGAATCCCTCATCATAGTTTCCTTTGGACTTGAACAACTGTTTGTAGTGGGGTTTGCAGTACATTCGTCCATGGAGAGGGGCGTAGTTTCCTAGGCTGGTGAGATATAATAATAAAGTTAGTCCATGTAACATAATACTGTTACTGTACATATGAGCAATATGGCTTTTGCAGAAATAATCATTAAAAATTCTGACAAGAATAATCTTCAGAGCAATGTAGTTAGCCTTAATAGCATTATGATCTACAATAACTAAAGTAAAAAACAAAACATATACAGAATATTTTCATATTTTCATGCTTGATGATTTACTTAATGTGTAACAATAGTATAAGAAAAGAAAGAACTACAGTGAAATTCTTTTCTTTGCTTGTCCCATACAGTATAGGTTTACACTTTATACGATGTATATTAGTAAATTATGTTACTTTACCTGAGCTGGCTGTTACAGTGTGCACACCTAAAGCAGGTTTTATGAAAGTTTTGTTTGTCTGCTATGAGACACTCCATGGGGTACACCCTCTTCCGACATACCCGACAAAGTTCGTTGTCTGGAACCCTTATTTTCTGCAAGACAGAAGGTGTCAATAGATGAAAATCAAATACTATTTTAAATACAAGCATATATTGATGGCAGTTATCGTGTTAATATGATCGCAGAGCAACAACACCAACAAGCAACATGTGCAAAGGCAAAAATTATTGGAGTAGTAAACAGCATTCAAACAAACTTCCAAAAGAAACTGTAGTTATTTTAATCAACATAAACTCCAGTGGGAAAATCGCTTTAAAGTAATTTAAAATTCCTATCCATCACTATACCAAGACTGTTCAAACACACTGATGTTGTTTTAGTAAACACTCCTTACACTCATTAGTGTTTCCATGCCTCATCACACAATTTTACCGGTGATGACAGTGTGCTGTTGATGTGATACACTCTGAGAGGTTTGCTGCTCTGAGACGCTGAATCCCAGGTTCTTGAAAACATTTTCACGTTCTGCCCAGGACTGCTGGAAATTCTTCAGAAGTTGTTCTGCTGAAGCCTCAGGTGGGACGTCCAGGACATGAACTGTCCCTCGTACCACATCTGCATATGTTGGTGGATCGCAACGTGCGGTCACACTATGCGAATGAGAGGTACTCTGGCTCCTTGACCCCATGACTGTATTACCAAACTCATCAACATTTGAGTAATGCTCTGTAACAGACTTTGTCTCAGAGAATCCTGCAGGTTCTGCCAATTCTTCCTGCAAATCAAGGTTCTTTCTGTCCTCTTTGAGATATTGGTGGGCATGCTCTCCCATTTCAAACACATTCTTCAGGGCCTTGATATCGAAGGATGGCTTCTCTTCCACCTGGGAAGGTTTTTTCTCTGAAACTTGACATTTCTCTGGTTCATTATCTGCATCCTCAGTATCACTACCAAGTCTCTCAGGGATAACAATTGGATCCTTCCTTGTATACATTTTGGGTTGTGGGGTTTCAAATTTATTGACAAGTCTGGACAGATCAACCCTGGGCATGTCCTCTTTCATTCTGTCATGTAAGTCAATAGGGATATCTAACTCATCATCTTCTGCCCCCAGGCGTTCTGGAATATCAATGGGATCTTTCCGCATATAGTTGCGGTTCATCTCTGCCCTTTGGGCCTCCTCAAAAAACTCCTTCTTGTCTTTTACACTCATCATTGAGTCCTCCATGGATGACTGCAGCACAGATGACTCCGTCGAGTGGGTCTCAATACTAATCTCCTGATGGCTGGACAAGTGAGATTCTTCCATTTCACTTTGCAAAATGACTTGCTCAGGCAAAGCCATTGGAAGTGGGGATGCACTATGAGAGAGCTTGGTGGTTGTGGCTTTTAATTTGGCTAGCTTTTCTGAATGACTCATAGTTGGAGAGGGTGTAGCTCGGGTAATGTTTGAAGAGGTTTCAGACCAACGAGATGGTGGTGTTGGTGTAGCACCTGATCTGTATGGTGGAGGCGAGGGGGTAACCCGCAGAGGAGAATCTGTCCTTTTGGCAGTCTCAATGCAAATATAGGTGGGAGATGGTGTTCTCATTCTAAGCTCTGGAGGCATTGTTTTGTAATCGCTGTTTTTAATGTCTTGAAGAGTCTTATCCATCATTTTCTTCTGAGATTCCACTTTTGAAGAACCAATGCTTATTTTTGATATTTTTTTTGTTGTGCCGCCAACAATTTTCTTCTCCTCTACTGGTTTAGACTCAGCATAATCTTTAGTTGCAGCCAAATTTACCTCTAAAAAGGTAAGTTTAATTTGAGCAAGGTTCCTTACATACATGATGATCTCCTGAAGTTTTTGCTTGTTATACTGTGCACGGCTTAGTTCCAGCTTTTCGGCCGTTCCTAGCAACCATTCTGGGATCATATCTAACATTATCTTGACTGACTTGACATCCATTTTCCCCCCTGATTCCTGCATCACCTTAATATGACTCAGCAATTTTTGCATCTCCTCATATTTCTGGAGATCTGATGTCTCAACTGCAGTTTCCTTAATCTGCATCTGGCTTGACTCATTTTGTTGGTGCTGTTTAATGGCATCAACTTCACCGGCTGGCATTTCAGAACCCCTAAGTTGCTTCTTGATCTGAAATTTTCCCTTGTGTTGAGTACTTTGCTGCTGAACTGAGCTCTGACTGACCACCCTTTCTTCATGTACCAAAACACGTTCCTCCTTAACAGCCTGCTGAGATTGAACAACAGTGGATTGTCCTGTCCCTAGCTGATGGACCTCCAACATGGCTGGTAGAATATGATGCATCTCCACTGATGGTTTTGGTGCTACAACAGGCAGCTGCTTTTTTGGCTTTTGTTTGGCTTTCTTCAGATCTATCTCCTGCTTGGTGTCATTGGTGCTTTGCTGTACTTGCTCTTGCTTTTCCATTTTGGAGGAGACCTGCTCTACACATACTTGAGATATAGCTGTTTGTTCTTTTTGGGTTGATTCCTTCCTTTCTTCCAGTTTCTCCTGATTAGGTATCTTAATTGTTTTAACTTTGAAGCTTGGGGTCACTTTTGGGATCTTTGTAGGTTGTTGGGGAGGCTTCTTTATTTCTTCAGTTACAGTTTCTTCAACTTTTATAGAGTCAATAGGTTGGCACTGAACATTTGCTGATATGTGTTGCGTAGATTGAACTTGAGTAGAGGTTTGCTTGGATGTAGTTGTATAAGAACTTGCCTTTGCATGCTCAGTGTGCTCAGTTGCTGGTAAAGGAGGGATTGTAGATGTTGGCTGAACTTTGATTTCAGCTGTAGCTTGGGTGACTTGCTTTTTGTCAGTACTAACAGTAGTTTTCTTACCCATTTTGGGAAAGGAAGGTTTGTTTAACTGAAAGGTTGTAGGGACCTTTTGTGGTGGTTGGGGGTGACCTGTTTTTGGGGTGGGTAGATCCTGTTTTCCTGTGACTGGCACTTTGGGCACCGTGATTGGCTCTTGTTCACTAGGACATACCTGCTGTTTTTCAACTGAAATTTGTGACTGTGTGAGTTTCTCTGTTGTCAATCCTGCTTCAGTATTTACCCCTTCAAAGTTTTGAATCAGAATGTTTTCTGGAGGAGACGTTGGAGTAGACACTGTCTTACTCATTTCAGCTTCCTCTCTTTGTTTGCGGTATCTTTCTTCTGCTAGCATGAGCGGTGTTTTGAATTTCCTTGGATAAGATCTGGGCTTTGGATCAATAGCAGGCTCTGGAGGTGGTGGAAGTTTAATAGGAGGAATAAATACTTTTTTAGGTCTAGGGGGTTCCTCAGGCTCTGATGTGTATACTGGGATTTTTGTGGGTATTCCGAAGTTGACTGGTGGAAGTGGCATCTCAGGGGACTTTGCATTTCCATCATGTTTCTCCTTTGCTTTGGCCTCTATGACTGTAGTAAATTGTTTAGCTTCTTTTTCCTTCTGTTCAAACACAGTCTGTTGTGGAGGTGGTGGGGGAGGTGGTGGAGCAGGAACAGTTTGTTTTTTCTGCCACTTAGCCTTAGGTGGATCTGGCTGCTTGGGAGGCTCAGGTTTGGGCACTTTGAATAGCGGTCGCCCCTTGGGCTTTACAGGATTTGGCTGGTTCACTGAGTTGAGTTCTTGTTGTGATGGGGGAGGTGGGAGGAGGTCTTGTGGAGGTGGGGGAAAGAACTCAGCCTCTGCTTCAATGGCAGGTGGAGGGGGTGGTGGTGGAAGGGAAGGGTCGCTATCCTGCCTCATAGCCAGATGAGAATGAGGAGAGATGTAATGCTCTGTGACTGGAGATGGAGGAGGAGGAAGTGAGAACTCAGACTCAGAAGGTGGTGGAGGAGAAGATGGAGGAGGGGGGAAGTGAATTTCTGGCTGGGATTTCTTTTTGATAATTCCCTTTGGAATCAAGTTGCGGTTCAGACTCCTGATGTTCTGCTCAGTCTTTAGACTCTTCACATTTTGTTCAGATTTTGAAGTCTTGGCGCTCTTTTGTGTAATGTTGGTGTGCTCTGTTGTAACTGTGGTCTGAATCTTTGTAACTGTTTTCATTTCTTGTGTTTCTTTTGTGGTTTCAGTTGTTTGTTTTGTATTTTTTGTGTCACACTCAGCAGAGCACATAACAGCACTTTCAGCTTTTTTCTCGCCTGTCTGTTTTCCTACTTGTTTCTTTATGCGTACAGGACCAGGGTTTTGTTTTTGTTTTACTTGCTGCTCTTTTACAATTGTCTTCTGTGACAACTGGCATGATTTGGCTTGTCCAACTGATGCCATATGACTTGTTTCAGAATTTTGCTCTTGAGTGAAGATCTGACTTTGATCAGATTTGACCTCTGTCTGCTTTTGTGTGGTCACACCTGTTTCAATTTTCTTGGGCATGTTTTTGGAAGGGTGTGGATTTGAAGGCTCGACTTTGGGTGCAGCAAGGCATTCGCAAACCTCTTCCTGAGAAATATTTCTGGAAGCTTTAACTTTAATGGAAGAATTTATTTTTGACTTATGACTTGACTGTTCTTTCTTCTTCATAAGACATTTGATGGTTCCATGAACATCTCCCTTGATCACCTCCTCCTTCTCTATCTGGGTTTGTTCAGGCTCATAAAGAGATTTTATTGACATTTTTACATCGCCTTCGGTGCTAGCTCTTCTTTGCATATGAGGCGACGAGACTGGTTCCATTAGGATCTGGATGGTACCCTTTACATCACCCTGTTCACTCACTTGATGCTGGACGAGTTTCTTCTCAGTCGATGCTTCCTGTAAATTCATTAAAGCTGCCTGGATGTCACCTCTTACAATTTCCTCTTTCTCAAAATCTTTCACTGCCTGCTTTGCCTCCTCAAGGGATTTTAAAGTTCCCCTAATATCACCAGCCACTACATCCTCAATAGATACTTCAGTCTTAGCAGTGGTTGATCGTTCAAGACTTTCAAGGGCACCCCTGATGTCCCCACAGACAATCTCAGGTTTCTCCAGTTCTTTGAGTTGGTTCTGGGCTTCTTCCAAAGATCTCAGTGTGGTGTTGATGTTGCCTTTGACCACCTCCTCTTTTTCAACAACTTTTCGCTGATTCACTGCTTGCGTGAGTGAGTCAAGTGCTGCTCTCAAGTCTCCCTTTACGATCTCCTCCTTGTCGACATTGTGCAAAGACAGGACTGGTTCCATCATAAAAACTTGCACTGTGTTATTAACATCCCCAGGAACAATATCATCTTCAGCCACAGTTCGTCCAATTGCATGGCGATTGTTTCTCAGGATCAATTTTGTATGCTCTACATCACCTCCAATGATCTTTTCTTTAGTTGTTTCAGTATGTGTTTCATCTGAGCCTAACTGAAGTTGTCTAAGGTAGTCCAGTGCTCCAGACTCGATACAAGTTGAATAGAAACTCACATTACCTCTCTCTGAATCACTTATTTGAATTTTAGAGGATTGCTCATTATCATCACTGTTGTACAACAGCCTGTGCAGAGTCCCACGGACATTTCCTTTTACAATGTCCTCTTTTACAAGTTCACTTTCGTCTTGCTTATTCAACAATGAATATATAGTCATCCTCACATCTCCTTTCTCATCCTCCTGAATTAAAATACCGTGTTTAGCTGTTCCATCCTTCTTCAGCAGGTTGTTGATTGCTTCTTGTATGTCTCCTCGAACAATCTCTTCCTTCTCAACATTAATATCCTTATCTTGACTCAAGAGCTGTTTAACCGTTGTGTTAATATTTCCCCTCTCCTCTACATCAATAGTAATGCCTCTCTCTGTTGTATCACATCTATTGAGGAGGTTCAACATGATGTTATTTAGGTCTCCTCGAATAACCTCCTCTCTTTGAATCTCTGGAGTCTCCTGATTCAGTAGTTTGTACTTGGCCATCCTGACATCACCAATCTCATCCGCTTCTAAAATTATCCCATGGGAGTCGACCATTTTCTGACTGTAAAGTTCCTCTAACGTCTCCTTGACACTTTTGCCGATGATTTCCGTCCTCTCCACATTGGTCTCATTAAATTCAGTCAGTGGTGTACTTTCAAAAAGCCATGTCGTCGTTTTGACGTCAGCTTTTGGAATTTCCTCACGAGAAATCACCGTTTCCGTTTCATCGCTATCCCTGATACGATCCAGAGGTTCTTTTTCAAAAAGCCACACTGACTGTTTAACATCTCCCTTCAACACTTCCTCACGTGTTACCTTTTCCATATCGGTGTATTCGGAACCCTCGCCACGGATCTTGTCAATTGTGCGTGTTTCAAACATCCACGTGGCGCTTCTCACATCACCTTTTTGTATTTCACTCACACTAACGGTTCTCACATATTTCTCGGACATGTCATCATTTTCAAAGCGCTGCATATTTGTTTTGACATCTCCACCCTGAATATCTGCAACTGTCTTTAGAGTAACCTTCATATCCTTAGTAATTTCATCAAGGGGCTGTGTTTCAAACTTCCACCTTGCTGTACTAACATCACCCTTCTGTATATCTTCCTCGGTTACAGCTTTGATGACGTAAACCTCATCTGTGTCTCTTATTGAGTCTAATGGCTTTGTCTCAAACAACCATCTTGCCCCGATGACATCACCTTTCAGAATTTCCTCTTTGGTGACTGTAGTAACTTCATGAAAGTGCCCCTCTTTGTCTCGAATAGCGTACAGCGGTTGGGTCTCAAACATCATGGTGTAGTTTTTCACATCTCCTCGTTCGATTTCCTCTCGCGTAATTGTCTGAAGTTTGTTGATCTCTGTCTCGGATGAATCCTCTTTAATCTTATCCAGGGAATATGTTTCAAAGATAAAACGACCTTTGTTAACATTCCCTCCTTGAACATCTGTCACTGTACGCACATCTTTAAATTCTTCAGTGTTCTCTTTGATGGCATCAATTGGTTGATTTTCAAACATCCAGGTACAGTTGACAACATTTCCTTTCTGGATATCCTCGGTCTGATGAGACTTTAGTTTCTGCATGGTCTCCTCAGAAGTGGAGGTCATAATGTCAGGTGCCTGTGTCTCAAATATATACTTCATCCTGGATACGTCTCCAGACTCGATATCTATCTGTGTGACTCTCTTAAAGTTGCTTTGCTCCTCACCACCTTTGATATTCTCCAAGTTTTCCGTTTCAAAAAGGAAGCGAGCCAGACGTACATCCTTGCCTTGCACATCCTCTTCTTTGACTGTACAAGTTTTCAAAATAGTCTCGGATTCATCTTTGATACTGTCAAGGTTTTGCGTCTCAAAAAGCCAGGTACAGGTTTTAACATCACCTTTCTCGATCTCTGTGGTGTCCTCTGCTTTTACTTCGGTTTTTTCGTACAGCTCGTCCATTGGCTGAGTCTCAAAAAGCCATCTGCATGTCTTGACATCACCCTTTTGGATCTCAGTGGACTCGTTCTTTCTGTTGTCCTCTTCTTCCATGTCGGTGAAATATTTGATCCCATCAAGAGGCTGAGTTTCGAACAACCATTTGGCTGTTTTGACGTCCCCTGATTCAATTTCCTGCTTTGAAATTCCTTTAATAATCTGGAATTTGTTTATACTGTCATCAAACTGGTCGATTGGCCGAGTCTCAAACATCCACATGCAGCTTCGTACATCACCCTTGACAATTTCTTCACGCCGTACTGTTTTAACTTCATGGTAATGTCCTGAGCTGTCTTGTACTGCATACAAGGGCGTGGATTCAAATAGTACTTTGTTAGATTTCACAGATCCACTTGTGACACCTTCAACTGCGATCTTATGTGTATCCGTGCACTTGCTTAGATCAGTGGTCTCGAATATCTCCTTGCAGTTGAGGACATCACCCTTGTCTAACTCCTGAAGCTTAACAGTACGCACGATTTCTTTTTTGTCCTCCCTAATTTGCTCAAGAGGTTTACTCTCAAATAACCACTTCTGATGCCTCACATCACCTTTCTCTTCCTCCAATGCAACAACTTTTTGTAGTTTTCCAACTTCAGGCAACTCCTTCAGATTTTCCATTGGCACAGTCTCAAACAAATGCCTGGCTGATGTTACATCACCCCCAAGGATCTCTTCTGGTTCAGACGGCCTGGCATTGGTATTATCTTTTAAAGTGTCCATGGGCTGTGTCTCAAAGACCATGCAATGTCTTCTAACATCTGCTCCTATAATGTCCTCCTTCTGAGTTTTGGTGTTTTCCAATTCTTCGTCTTTGATTTGATCCAAGGTCTTTGTCTCAAAAAGCCATCTACCTCGATTCACGCCACCTTGATAGTTTTCTTCCATGGACACTCCACAAATGATTTTAACTTTAGTTGGGTCTTTGCTAATCATATCCAGAGGCTGGGTTTCAAAAAGCCAACGAGATGTTTTTACGTCACCTTTTTCTGTTTCCTCACGTCGCACAGTTGTAATCTCCAACATCTCACCGGAATCACCTCGAATGACACACAGGGGTTGCGTCTCAAACATTTTTGTTGTAGTTTTGACTTCGCCTTTAATCTCTTCCAGTTCTGACTTCAGCTGTAGAAAGTGCAACTCGTCAATTGTCTCAGTGTGGCCAAGGGAATCAAGATGCTGGGTTTCAAACAAGTATCTGGCAGTTTTTACATCTCCTCCTGCAATGTCTTTGGTATACACCGCCTGCTCCTCTTCATCGTCCTCTTGGTAAATTTTATTCATACCGTCCAGAGGCTGTGTCTCAAATAGCCAGGTTGCAGTTCTCACATCTCCTCTTGCTAGGTCTGTTAACTTTCTACTATGCTCCATTGAATCAGGAAGTTCTATACCCAGAGCGTCAATAGGTTGTGTTTCAAACATCCAAGTCGTGTATTTAACGTCTTTCCCGGCAATAATTTCCTGCTGAGCAATGTTCCTGCTTTCGTCCTCATCTGGCGTGTCATCTTTGATGGCATCAAGCGGCTTGTTCTCAAACACCCAACGCATAGATTGCACCTCACCTTTCAGAATCTCATCCCATTCCAAATACTCTCTTTCTGGACTCATACACTTGCCAGGACTGCTGCCGTTGTTCTCGAACACGTAGCGTGCCTGCTGCACGTCGCCGCTAACTTCCTCATCGCTGTCCATGTGAGAGTGCTCCATTTCAGTAATGAAGTCCCGCTCCAGGTTTTTGCGCACCTCTGGATGGATGTGCTTGTACAAGCGCTTCAGCTCATAGAGGTTCCTCTGCTTGGAATACTGTTCTTTGCTGATGGGATTTTTTTGAGGAACATGTTGTTCAGGTGGCTGGGGAGAAGGACACCCCCCTGGGTGTCCCTCGAAAGGGACCTGAAGGAGGTCGGTGGCTGGTGGTGGTGGAGGAAATTGCTCAGCGGATTCATAATGGGCAGTTGAAGCGACAGCGCTAGAGGACGTCGTCTTCATAGTTTTGGAAACAGACTCGTAACTACTTCCTGTTGCATCTTTAGATGGCAAATTTACTGGTGCCCATTGAAACTGGTTGTAATCGAGATCAATCTTTACCATTGAAGGGGGAAAAGATAGGAAGAGAATAGGAAGGAAAATATATGGTCAATGAACAAATATTCTAACTTTAAATGCAAACCTTTTATATTGTAGCTAAATGTAAATAGGGATCAAAAGGGATCAAAGAATTAGATTAGAAGCCCAGCTGGTGACACCACTACCTAATCAGTTGAATGCATGACCAGGACTTACTGATGTGTGAGAACAAGATCCTAACATGTGTCTGGTCATGGGAACAAGTTAACTAGTGAAGTCACGGCCACAGCTTAATAATGCAAATGGAACAAGCTACAGTAAGTATACTGGGTTGTGATCATTGTGTTGCAAATTGGTGTGCTTGTGTATATATTACATTATAATAATACATTACATTACATTTTAGATCAAGGAGATAATTAAAATTAATTGGGCGAAGAAATCTGGAATCAATTATTATTATTCATTATATATACAGAAATTGATTATAAAATAAGTGTAAAATAATTAATGGTTGTAAATTGATGTCAATGAATAATTCGATTCCGAACAAATTCTGTCACATTTCGTACAGTAGCACTTTGAGTGGCTTCGACAAATATTGAATTGTTGCCTTAGGAATTTACACCTTAAGCCTATACAGGGTTTTATGAATACCTCATAACATACATTACAGAGGGGGGGAAATGTAGGGGGCACTACAGTACCTACATCACATGTTTACATGCACAATTTATTATAAAGAATATTTTAGTATAGAGATTTTATCGCAGTATGTACAGTAATATCCAAAATAATCAAAATTACCATAGATACAATAGATTAGTTATTAATGGGAAGAGATTTACTTTATTGTTTTCTAAACGTTCCAGTTCCCCCGAGTTAAAAAGTCATGGTCACATATTATTTGTATTAAGGAGGAATTCATATATAGAGATTCATTCATTCATTCATTCATTCATTCACTTCACAGAAAGCCTAGAGCCTATCCCTTAGGCATAAGGCGGGGTACACCCTGGTCAGGGTGCCAGTCCATCACAGGGTACACATGCACACACCCTCATTCACACGCCATGGGCAATTTGGGAACACCAATTAGCCTAATCTGCATGCTTTTGGACTGTGGGAGGAGACTGGAGTACCCAGAGGAAACCCTCCAAGCATGGGGGAGAATGTGCAACTCTACTCACATAGACCCAAGAAGACCAATCAAACCTTCATCCCTGGAAGTGTGGTGCTAACCAGTGTGCCACCATGACACCTCAAAATCTTTAAAAATCTGTAGCATTTCAAATGTCTTAGCTCATCACAAAGTATAGTTATGGCTTGTTTCCAGAGATGTTCTGACTCTCAGCTCTCGAATTAAATCAAATCTGATTGGTTGGTTGCTGAAGAAATATAGTTGTGTGTTTTGATCATGAACCTTCTTTACCTTGATCTGCTTGCTTGGAGTGGCTTCTTCGATGTTTTTCTCATGCTGCTGTTTTAGTGCGTGGGTGGAGATTTGGGGAAGCTCCTGATCTCCGATCACCACCACTGAAGCACACAGGAAGAAGAATAAGACCAAAGAAATCATACTTAACCCCTCTTCCCAAACATTTGGTGCATTGATTCATTCATTCACGTTGCAAAACCCCATAAGCTTCTATTACTATATCAGGTCAGTCTGCATCATCAGCGTACCTTTTTCATCGAAATGGTTCCCGAAGCTGGACGCTACACTCTGCTGAGTTTTCTGATCCTGTAACATCTGCAGCAACAAACACTCATAGTGTAAAAATTCACAAATTATTCTCTCAAAGCAGGATACACATGGCGTTTTTGCGCGGTTGTGTACAAGCGCCGTACCTTGACATCGTGACTCTCTCTCACGCTACTCTTCACACTCATTTCAGATGAGCTCGTCACCTCCTGCCGATAGACACAACAATCTTTGTAACGGAAAAACACACTCTACCTACAATAACACACACACACACACACGTCTGATCTGTTATACAAGACTCTAACTGTCCTACCCGCCATGTTCCACGTTGGTTGTTTCACGTTTCACGTTCAATTTTATAACTATCCTGATTTTTTTTTTTTTATTGATTTTGTTGCAATTTTAAACAAACTTAGCAATTTACGTTTAGCAGTTTAGCCCGTGAATAGTTTTAGGATTTCAGAGAAACTAACACCTCAAATGCTGAGTCATCGATTTTAGCGATACATGAATTGTTAATACAATGAATCATGATAC
>JAQMYL010000036.1:33947891-33971096 GCA_030014365.1 Clarias pachynema
GTCCCCAGACGTCTGTTGAGTGTTGTAAGAAGAAGGGGAGATGCCACACAGTGGTGAAAATGGCCTTGTCCCAACTTATTTCGTGATTTAGATATTGTCTCATGCTAAATGTGCAGGTTTTAAGTAATATGAGCCGTGCATTGAGCTTTAATTGATAAATATTACTAAGCTGTGAGCTGTCAGTTTACAGGCTGATTTGAAAATTAGGCACGTTTGGCACGGATTCATTACCAGTCAGACCAGCTCCAAAGAATTTATAATAATCAGCTTCCAAACAATATCTCTGTCTGAAAGCTAACAAACATCATGTGTGTGTGTGTGTGTGTGTGCGCGCATGTGTGAGGTACTGTAAAGAGAACACCAGGGCAGTTGGCACGAAAGTAAAAGTCGTTCAGGAGAAACCAGAGAGTACTGTAAGGCAGAGGGGTCAACAGGGGGTCAGACTGCGTTCAAGAAATTCCAGGTGATGTCAATGATTCAAGTCTTTTAAAGAAAGTAAGGCTGTGTGGCTCTAATAGGAAGAATGCTGTATTCTTTAGAAAAAAATAGTTGTGCGATATGTAAAGTTAAATAAGTGAAATGGTGGAGCTGAAGTCACTCGACAAGGAACAACTTTGACACGATCAGAGTATGACATCACAGTATGCATTACCTCACAGTCACTAATGGAGCAAAGGTACAGACTCAACATACAAGCACCATCTGTGACAGAGAATCGCCACCTCACAGTATCTACTATGACGTAACTATGATGTAACAGTATAGGGTGTGTGTATAAAAACTTGCGTGTAAGAGACTGCAGTCAGTAACATGTGAGACAGGGAAGCACATCGGCCGCTGGTCATCTCAGGGACACTAATGGTTATCGACCTTGCTCACACTCTCTCTCACTTAGTCAAATCCACTTTGAACAATTGTTGTGTGACCCGCAAAACTGCCAGACACAAGAATTAAAGTGATTCCAGAGTTGATCCCCATGTCCACTGTAGTTGGCTATGGCTTTTTTCGAGTTTGAAGCGGAGGCTGATGTGCATATTCCCAGATAACTCTACACAGTGTGACCCCTGAGATAATCACGATCGTGTTACGTTTAACAGACAGGCTTTCAAATGAATTTGCCTATTTATAAATCCATCCATCTATCTAGGAACCTCTGTCGTTCTTCTAGGGACCGACCGTGGTTGGACCATTGTTGAACATTTTCACACACACACACTATGGTAAATTTGAGAATGCCAATTAGCCTAGTCTGCATGTCTTTGGACTGTGGGAGGAAACAGGAGTTTCCAGAGGAATCCCAGCAAGCAAGGAGAGAACAAACAACCTCCATGCAGACCTGACACAGGAATCGAACCCGGGACCTGGAAGGGCAAGACAACACCGCTAAGCCACCGTGCCACCCATATTCATGAATCATTCATTAATATACGTCTGAGAGAGTCGTTAAAGTGTAACAGCCAGAAACAATAAACGGGAGTCCTTAACTGTAGCTTTCCTGGTGGACCAGTGAAGAGGTCTTGGGGACGGATGAAAGGGCAGCATGAAATGTAGGAGACCAGTTGTGCCTAAGACCTATACTTTTTCACTTATATATATAGATGGCTTCTTTTACCCCTCTCTCGAACCATCTATCCTCTCTGTCCAAAATTTCTCAAAAGAGTGTGTCCTTTGTCTTTTCAGGCCCTGAGCTGTTGCTCTTTCTTTGTTGATACATCCTCCTATGTAGAGGTTGTTCTGTCTTCCCATTGTAGAGCTCTGAACATTCTTCACTGCATTGAATAATGTACCGATCTTTGGGGTGGACGAGTCTCTGTCCTAGTGTGTTAGCGCGTATGAAGCTTCTCTCAAAGTACTCTCGACTTGCTCACGTAACGAGCCTTTCAGACAGGGGAGGATCCTTTGTCCTCGGAGGATTCAAATATGAGGAACAAACCAACTTCAATCAGACTGAAGAAGCTACTTGGATGAGCAGTGAAGCATCTCTACCTAATAAGAAAGAAGTCTAGTTGACATGACTCAACTTCCAGATTCATTAATATATACATTAATAGCAAATGCCAAGTGATTCATTTCGTTGAATTATATTGCCTTGATGATATTTTAAACTTTAGAATAATAGTGAGATAACTCTAAATGGATTAAAAAAAAAAAAAGCTTTTGTTTATTAGAGTGACAAAAACAGTTAGTGTAGGTAAACTGCAGGATAAGAGGAATAAACACTTTGAGATATGGTGTTATTTGTAATATTGCCGTGAAAAAGTATTTTTTTGTTTTAAACATATTTGTTACACTTTAATGATAGAGATCATCAAACTCTGCCCCTGGGCACCTGGATTATGCAGCAGGGCAAAGATCTGAAACACTCTGAATGGTTAAAAAAAAAAAAAAAAAAGTTAAGGTTTTGTAGTGGCCTATTCAAAGTCTAGACTTAAATTTGATTAAAATCCTTAAACAGGACTTTTATGCTCGAAAACCCTCCAATATGGCTGAATTCTGAAAAGAAGAGCGGGCCAAAATTCCTCCACAGCAATGTGAAAGACTCATTGCCGGTCATCACAAATGCCGGGTTGCACTTGTTGCCGCCAAGTGTAGCACAACCGGTTATTAGGTTTAGGGGGCAATTACTTTTTCACATAGGGCCAGGTAGGTTTGGGCAGCTTTTTTCCCTTAATAAATGAAATCATCATTTAAAAACTGCATTTTGTATTTACTTGAGTTATCATTGCTTTATATTAAAATTTCTTTTGATATTAGAGAAATGAATCACTTAAAAATAAGTCATTTGAAAAAGAATGATTTAGTCATGATTCATTGATCATTAATTATTACATGATTCATCCGGTAGATTCATCAAACAGATGAAAAGCATGACATGGCCCCTCACATTTTTCTCCTGAATTTAGTCGTGTCTAATTCCTACCCGTCTTGTAAGGGCACTTCGACATCAGTGAACAGCTAACCGCCAGGGAAGTTGTAGGCTTCTTCTGATGCACGTGAAAGCTGCATTTTTCTGAACTGTTGCTAATGACCCATTAAGGAGCAGCATTTTGTTTATATGAGTTATCTCAAAGAAAAGGGGTTCAGAGAAAAAGTCCCCGACTTATGAATGAGTTCCATCCTAGCAGCACATTCGTAAGTCGGATTCGTTCGTAAGTCAGACAAAGTGAGTCTTATACATTTTTGACACAAATATACAATGTAAAGCATAAAAAAACAAAAACACAGGTTTGGTATTTTGGTTCCGCATTATACTCTCGTGAGCCTCCACCTTCAAATCGAGAGGGGAATTTAATAGGAAAAATAGGACAACGTTACATAGTGTTTACTGCGCACTGTATTGGACTGTGAACTTTGTCTCGTTGAGGATTTTCCGAAATTAGGATTATTCACCATCAGGACAGCTTTACAGGACAGACATTTTCATCATCATGCTCCCGGACTGATTCATTGAAACCGATTCATTTCTCCCACACACCCCTACACACATACTCACACACAATATACCAGACTTTCGACGTCTTATACATTCACTTACACGCTAAAAATATTGTATATAATTGTAAATATTGGTATCTGGTGCACTGCAGTGTCTAGTTTTTGTACAATACACATGAGCTACTTTCACGATTTGTTCGTTTCTACATGTTTGTAGATCCACGGGCCATTCATATCTGTGAAAATTCATAACTCGAATGTTCGTAAGTCGGGGACTTACTGTATTCGATCATTTCTACAGGCATGAGCTACATACGCCCATGATTTCCTAGCGTCTCTATGATCGATACGGGATTGTGAGTATGCCATCTGTCTATCCTCACAAGAGAGCACGGCCAATCCTCTCTCTCTACGCACAGATACGGATGGCTGGGATTTGAATTCACAACCACTAGATCATAGTGACATGGCTTTTTAATCAATTTTAGAAAAATAGTTGGCAAACTGCTGTGTTGAAAAATCAATAAAACATTTCTAGAGTCGGTTCAAAAAGAATGATTCGTTGATGAATCATCGATCCAGTAAACGATACCTTCATCCTTAACCGCCTTCTTACTCTACAGTAAGTGGTATTTCTCCTCTAATTTAGTTATAAATAATTTAAAAAATAATCAACATCAGGTACCTCGTTATACATTATATCTGCTTTAATAAATCAAAGACATTTCTTAGACTTTCAAATGTATCGGCTTCCCAAAATACGCTTTATTTTGGAAAACTACAGTGTACGTCAGAAACCTTTTTGCGCCGATGGCAAAGGAAATAGAAGTCATTTTGCACATTCTGAACACACATTTTCCAAAAAAACAAAACAAACAAACAAAAAAAACATTTCATTGTAACAAATTAGAAAAAAAAAAAATTGACTGTGATAAAGATAAAAATTTCTGGTACATGGTGGGGGCTTCATGATAGTCATGAATCTGGTGTGACATTTAATAATGATAATAACGATCAGGAAATTAAGTATACTTTGGTACAAAAAATATGATCTTTATTCTTTTGGCTTTTTAAAATAATGTCACCATGTAGTCGGTTACTATAGTGCATGCAGTTTACTACAACACTACGAATGAAATATGACCACCACTGATTGCTTCATAAATGTATATGTACATTTAAAACCGGGGACCTGGCCCTCACATGTACTGTAGCACTGTGCAAAAAAATGTAAACAAAATAAATCAATCGATTAAAAAAAGAAAGAAAAAAAAGAGAGAGAAAAAAAGGTACATGAGCTCCAAACTACTATTTACAGTATAAACATTGAACGAGAAATCGGGAATAAAGCACATCAATGCTGGTCCCAGTACAGTCACATATACTAGCTCTCTCTCTCACACATATATACTATATATCTCTCTCTCACACACTCACACACGCACACACACACACAGGTAATATGCATCCAGATGGCAGTGTAAAAGTGCTCCTCTACAGTGTCGAGTACAGGGGTGAGATACAGAGTGCTGATATGTACAGACAGAATCACCACGGGTTTCAACAGAAGAGCTGATCGTAACTGTAAATGTTCGCCCTCACAACATCCCCCTCTGCGCCTGCGCCCGTCATACCCCCCCTGTTGTTCTTCGAGCTGTAAGTCGTCCAGCCTCCCTGCATACGGAATGTTTGGAAGAAAGACGTCGTCGTTGTCTCATTCGAAAAACCGAGAGGGAATTCGAGAGAAAGGTCCTTTCTACAAATCGTCGCCGTTCTGGCACGAAGACATTCAGTTACAAGGTCGTGGATCTGTTCGCCGTCATTGCACGATAATCTGAGGAAACTTTTGTTCAAGAGTGGACATTCAGGCTTCAGGCTGGTCTTGCGCCGACCAGAACGCAAGCACGTTTTTAAAATTTTTTTTTTTTTTTTGCGACCGACTCCCCCTGTCTGTTTTGTTGTTCTGATAAATAAGGCAGCGCTTCCAATACATCTCTATCTATAGTTAGAATTAGAATAATATAAAACATTCCCGCTAACCCCCAAGTGGCTGTAAAAATCCTGATCCCTAAACGGACACTGCGCTCCCAAAGAGCGGATACTTCCTGTCTAGTTTATTTCACGACTTTTAACATATAACCATTTTTAAATCTCTGTCTTTTTCTTAAAGTTCTACATTAGCACACTCTCGACAGACTTGCGCTTTGATGGAAAAAGTTCACACAATCGAAAGAATGAGTATAAAATTTTGATACTTTAAAAAAAAAAAAAATAGATCGGCGAATGTTTATGGGGAAAAAAAAGGTGCAGGTGTGTCATAATACGCCGTTCGAGAA
Organism: Clarias pachynema; assembly: GCA_030014365.1. Lineage (NCBI taxonomy): Eukaryota > Metazoa > Chordata > Actinopteri > Siluriformes > Clariidae > Clarias > Clarias pachynema. Next base: position 33,953,663 of record JAQMYL010000036.1, read on the forward strand.
CAAGGACACCAGCGGTAGTGGCAGTGCTAGCTACTGATGAACAGTGTCCTAGTGTCCTCGGGATTGTTGGACAACACTCGGAATGAAGAGACGCGTCCGAAAGCTCCGCTCTACACACACTCGAGTACGTCGTAACAGTCACAGTCACTCTTCTGATGTGTACACGTGTGTGTCGGAGTGTGTGCAGTGTGTCGCGTGTCGACAACATGGACAACATGATCGCCACGCATCCTAGTCAGTCTCTCATCAACACGCAACAATATACATGCACACACACGCAGACACACACAGACACACACACACGCTCAGTTTGGCATGAGTCCCAAAACCCTTGTGAAGGAAGTCCATAGCTTTGTTCCACGTAAAATCTGTAAACAGTGTCTCGTTTAAAGAGCAGTCTTCGTCACGTACGTTTCATCCTCCCTCTAAACAGTCTCGGGATTTCATTTCTTTTTCTCGCGGGTGTCTTTTGTATTGTTCTCTTTCTCCCGCCTTTCCTTCTCGTACTTGTCCTTCTCTGACTTGGCCACGCTGTTGTACGAGGGCGGTGAAGCCGACGACGGGGTCATGTCCGTTTTGTCTGACGCCGAGTTCTCGGGAAACTTCCCGATCACCAGAACCTCTTTCTCAGGCAGAGTTTCGCCGCCATCCCGCAGCCGCTGCCGGTACATGTCCGACGCCTTCTTGACTGTCACACGGATGCGGTGGCGGCGGAAAGCTCGCTGGATGACGATGGCTGACATTTCCTCCTGCTTGCGCCGCAGCGTGGTGGTGATCGGCTCGTAGGATACTTTGGATGGATTGGAGGCCATGAAGCGCTCCTCCATCTGGCCACGCATCGCGTCCATCTCACCCTCCTCACCCAGCACACGCAGCGTAAAGGCAAACAGGATGTCCAGGCAGTGGATACGGTCTCCGCTGACCATCGGCAGGTCCATTGCGATCAGCTGGATCTTGTTGGGCTTAGGGATGCGCAGCGGTGGGTCCAAGGCATCTGCAAAGTCTGACAGCTTGTCATACTCCACGAACTGCGTAGCGTTCGGGTCGAAGCGCTCCCAAACCTCGTAGAACATCTCAAAATCGTCCTCACTCAGCGGTTCTGCGCTCTCCTCTGTAGCTACGCTGAAGTTCTCCAGGATGACAGCGATGTACATGTTGACCACAATCAGGAAGCAGATGATGATGTAGCTGACGAAGAAGAAGATGCCCACCGATGGGTTGCCGCAGTCACCACGGTACGAGCTCCCCGGGTGCTCTGTCTCGCTGTCGCAGTCCGGTTCGCGCTTGTTCAAAATGGGTGCCAGAAGGCCATCCCACCCGGCTGAGGTCGTGATCTGGAAGAGGCACAGCATGGAGTTCCCGAACGTCTCGAAGTTGAACATGTCGTCGATTCCGGCTTCATGTTTCACATAGGCAAAGTTAGACATGGCGAAAATGGCGTAGATGAACATCACCAGGAAAAGCAACAGCCCGATGTTGAACAAGGCAGGAAGTGACATCATTAAGGCGAACAAGAGGGTTCGGATGCCCTTGGCCCCCTTGATGAGACGGAGGATACGTCCGATCCTGGCCAAGCGGATGACTCGGAATAAGGTGGGCGACACGAAATACTTCTCAATCACCTCCGAGAGGAACATTCCTGCAACCCAATGCAAAACTCTTGAGAATAATCGAAATGTAATTTCTGAAACTAGGACATTTGAGGACTGCATTTTATTCTTATAAAACACTTTCCCAGCACTTACCGACAATCGACAGAATCACAACCACAAAGTCAAACACATTCCAGCCGATGGTGAAGAAATAGTGTCTCAGCGAGAACATCTTCAGCAGGCATTCGCCAGTGAAGAGCACGATGAAGACCAGGTTGATCCAGTACAGGATGTTATCCATATCTTGGGTCTGATCGTCAGTTTCCACCATCATGGTCACCATGTTCAGGCAGATCAGGATCATGATGATGATGTCGAAGGCTTGCTTGGTGATCAGGTCAAAGACAAGGCCCTGAAGTTTGTTCTGGAAAATGCAAGAAATTTTATTACATGACATTCTTTTATTTTAAGATTATTCATGTATAGCACTAATTATAGGTAAGTGCATAAGATTGAATCCCTTATGAAAGACAAAACCCTAAAAAAAAAACAAAAAAAAAAACACACTAGATGGTAGATGGTTCTGACCTAATATTGTTAAAAATTAGGTCCCATTTCATTTACTCAATATTTCTTCCTGTCTATCACACATATAGTCTGAGGCTATTAAAGGATACTATAACAAAACTGACTGACATACCCAGTGTTAAAACTGCCTGCATGGTTAAAAAAATACATTTTAACGTATGTCGATTCTGGCTTCAGACTATAGACTATAGGTACGTTGGGTGATTTGAGTTATGCATATTTTTAGATTCCTGGTTCAATTTTAAAAGTTAAATTTTGACACCATGTTTATTACCGATCATGTTCCGGTTCCTGAGATATGGCCAGTGCGAGTTTGTTTATGAGAAGCAATTTTGAAGAAAAAAAAAAGTAAAAATCCTATGTTTAGGATATTTTAATGAGGATTCAGTGATGTGGGGAACCCTCAGTCTCATTTTGACATCAGCATTTCCCTGCTACCCAACCCCCACTTCACCAGGCGTCATTCAGGCATCGTGCTCTCAACCTAACCCCATAAGTAACTGCCCCAGAAACGAAAGATATATCTCCAGGGTGGGGAGTATCGTTATAAAAATTTTTAAAAAGTGCTGTTTTATAGCAAAGGAAAAAGAAAAGAAAATGCATATTTTTTATTACAACCAGAGTAACCAAGTTGGATTAAAGCTGTTCTGCAAAGTGTATTAAAACAAAGTTAAGTGTTAAAACGTTCTCAGTTCTTTTGAAAGATCAGATATGGTAAGATAAGATAAGGTATTCATCAACCAATATTTTGCCAAAATTGAAAATTTTATATATTTCACCTACTGCATTCTATTGGCCAAAGCACAAAACTAACATGTGCGACTTAATACCTGACTTAACGTGACAGGTCATAATTAAAAAGTTTTTATTTGGCTCATTTTCTCCCAGAGTCAATTTATCACCAAAGTATAAACCCAGGAATAAAATTTTAAACATACAAAAAAAATCTAAACAATATTAGAAGATTTAGACTTCGTTATGAGTTTGTCCAGGGGGATGCATACGTCTGCACTTGACTGTACATTATTTATGTGTGTAATATGCTGTACTTACTGTAGGTCTGGGGATGGGTTTCTGTGGCTTCTTCGAACCGAGCTTCTTCATGGCATTGTAGTACTTCTTTTGCTCTTCTGTCATGAAAATATCCTGACCTCCTAAGTAAAGGGCGAAAAAATAATAACAAAGAGGCTGGTTACAACCTCATCCTCATGAATCTTATCTGTAATCCAATCACAGCTCACTCAGACCTACTGTACATGATAAGTCACCTACGAACCAATAAATGTCAGCGAAGCAGAACCTCCTTGTTAATACACATGAGGATTTATCAACCAAATAAATTTCTCTATATTGTAAACTATAATATTTTTAAGATGGTGGATTATGTTTTTAGGAAACAAATTTGCAGCATGGATTTAAACTAGGTGTCTGTGTGTCTGTGTATGTATGTGTGTTGCTTTTTAACCCTAACCCTAACCCATTCTAAATACTCATCTTTTTCTTCTGCTGGTTGAAGTTATCAATGATGACACCAATGAAGAGGTTGAGTGTGAAGAAGGAGCCGAAGATGATAAAGATGACGAAGTACAGGTACATATACAGGTTCACTTCATAGTCTGGCTGTTCCTCCAGCTGCAAAATCAAAATAAATATTTGTCTGTCTTTTTTGTTGTTGTAAGAGTTATACTGTAAGTTATCCATTTACAGTACATATATTGTTTTCAGACACTGTACATGTGGGTCGACCCCATAGTGGGCCGTGAAGGTACTGCAGATGGACAGAGAAAGACCATTTACAATAATTAAAGCACAAATGTTCAAGATTAAAATTTGAAATTAAGCTTGAAGCTACCATGAAATTATTATGATTACTTTTTTAAAGGTTAAAAAATGTATACACTGCAAAAAAATTACATCAAGTGAAATATTCTTTAATCAAGCCAAACCGAATGAAATCTATAATTTCTTAAATAAGCAAACGAACAAACCAAATATAAGATTATTAAGCTTATTCCTAGTCAAATGTTGCTTAAATTTTTAGAAAGGAAAGGTTTTTGTTTTATTGGCATTCTTACAATTTATTGGCTTACAATTTAAGCAAAATTTTATTAAAAATAAGATTAATTATTATTTCGAATCCTATATTCGGTTTGCTGTAATTTTATTTTAAGAAAGATACATTTAACTATATTTGCAGTTTAAGAACTAATAAAGCTAAGCAGTGGGATTTAAATTGTCATTCTTCATTCACTGCAAAAAAATAGCATCTTAGCATCTCCTATCTATATCTATCTATAGATATAACCTATCTATAATTTCTCATAATAAGAATACAACAAACCAAAAATAAGATTGCCAAAAATAATCTTACTTTTTTCCCCCCGTAAACTTATTTTAAGAAAGTATAGAATAGGTTTGGCTAGATTCAAGAATATTTACCTTTTTTGCAATGAATGAAGAATGACACAATTAGCTTTTTTCATTGGTTCTGACACTGTAAATATACAGTAGTTACATTTATCTACACTTTTTAAAAAGATCACAACAAAGCAAATAAGGTTATTAATCTTATTTCTAATCATATTTTACTAAAATTGTAAGCAAAAATTTACTTTTTTGTTGAAATAAGCTTAATAATCTTACATTTGGTTTGTCGTAAACTTATTTTAAGAAAGTATAGAATATGTTTGGCTAGATTCAAGAATATTTCACCTGCATGCCACCTAGCATGGCATTTTTTGCAGTGTTTATCTTAGGGTTGGGGATTTATTTACATTGCAAAAAAATTACTTAGTAAATGGAATATTCTTGAATTTAGCTACAGTACAGCCAGCTGTACATCTAGCCGTAATTTTCTAAAGAAAGTTTACAACAAACCAAGTATAAAATTATTATACTTATTTCTAGTCAAATGTGGCTAAAATTCAAACTGAAAAATGTTTTTGTATTGGCAGAAACTTTTGCTAGGTTTTAGGGATTTGTTTCCGTGAAAGAAGTAAAATTATCTGCCAATTTCTCAATTTTATCATTACTTGCAATTCTAATAAAGTTTGACTATAAATAAACTTAATAATCTCATTGGTTTTGTTGTAAAAATATTTTAAGAAATTACAAGAGTTTACTAGATTCAACAATATTTTACTTGCTAAGATGTCTTTTTTTTCAGTGGGGCTTGAAAATGACTCTCGTAAGAACTCAGATGTGTTAGCTATGTAACAAATTGTTTTACTTCACTTTCGGGGGCAAACAGATTTTAAAATACTGTATATTTGTTTGCGGTTGAGGTGCCTTCTAAAGATGTAGTAAAAATGTCCGGACCTCATTACAGTATATGATGGGTTTTCCAAGCCTAGTCTTATCCCAAAGTAAAATAAAATTCATGTAAGACTGAAATTGTATAAATTATAGGGTAGCTTTTTTTTAATAGAAGCAATGCATCATATGGTTAAGCACCCCAACACTGTGAGTAGGCAGAGAATGTTAATTGCTCAGTCATGCAGTAAACCCCGTGGCCGTGTAGAGCTTCTATCACACAGGGAGTAAAAGAGTTCGGTACATATTACTGGTATAATTACACCCTAAAAATAGGCTTCACGCGCTCCCACCGAAACAGACCTGCCACAGGGAAACCGTCAGCGCTCCTGCGTGCTCACTGAGTTGAAATGCTGCTTACGTATTTAGCAAAAATCTGACATAGATAAGGGTGTTGCGCGGCAGCTGGAGAGACTTACGTTGCGAGAGTCTACTGCGGCGTACATGATGTCCATCCAGCCTTTAAAAGTGGCCTGTGGTGCGAGAAAGCAAGAGAGTTCAATATAGATAATATGAGAATAATTTAAAAAATGATTGAATGTCCTTAGGGTCATGAGTGGTGGTTAGATTTTGAGACCCTCTCACTCTCCTCACCACTTGGAGCAGGGCCAGGTATCCGGCGCCGACGTTGTCGAAGTTGATCTTGACGTTTTTCCAGCGGGCGCTGTCATTGACCAGCGCCAAGCACTCGGACTTGTTGTTCACCACGCTGATGGGGAGGATCTCGTCCGTGGTGGTGTTGACGCAGTGGTAGTACTTGCCGGCGAACAGGTTGACGCCCATGATGCTGAAGATGAGCCAGAAGATCAGACACACGAGCAGCACGTTCATGATGGAGGGGATGGCGCCGAGCAGAGCGTTCACCACGACCTGCCGTAACACACACGTTCAGATCTCAGTCCGATGGAAACCTGACTTACTGTATGATCACACACGGTGGGCGGGGTTCATCACATTCTGCATATTAATAGTGTTAGTCGAGTGAGGTACAGGGGATTACACACACTTCAGTTATTGGACTGTTGATGGAAAATAGTGACTAAGATTTGGAAAAAGGGTGATCACTAATAAGTGCTACAGAGGGGATTTATTTTGGCTCATGATGAAGCGGTCACATACTGTAATTACACAGCACAGAGGAAAACTTACAGCAGCTGCTGCTGCTGCTGATTCTAATTGAAAACCTTTTTGTTTGTTTGTTTGTTTGTTTGTTTGTTTATTAGACAGTTGAGCTGGCATATACAGGTAGACACAGAAAAATCAGAACAGAAAACAAAAAACCTTGTCTGAGACACGATGATGCCACTACATTTGTGTACTGCAAACGAAAAAAAGACACACAACAGAGAAATTAAGGATCAAAGGCACAACAGAAACATCACAATAATGTTCATCACCACAGGTTCATCAGAAAACACGAAATAAAATAAAAAAACATGCCAAAACAAAAACAAAAGACTTCGTTCAAAAAATTTATCAAAATTGTATTACAATGCAATTCTAAAAAGCATGACACTTATATTGACTAGGTAAAGTTATTTTGTGTGCGCGTCCTTACCCTCATGCCCTCGAAGCGTGACAATGCTCTTAGCGGCCTGAGGGCACGTAGAGTCCTGAGTGATTTAATGGCACTAAGCTCGGAGTAACCCAGAGCTGTAGCAACAAGGCTGACCAGAGACACCTAAAACACACACACACACACGGATAAAGGGGAAAAACGGTGTGATGATCACAAAGCAGGTGAGAAACACAACAATTGAATAATTTGGCGATTGATGCATTTAAACATCTATACATCTAGCTAGATAGAGACTAGAGATGATTGAGTCCTGTAGTTTTTTATTTATATACAGTATGTTTGCATCTGAGGCAGTAAAATGTTGCAGTTCCTTTATAATCCTACAGGTGGTGCACTTTAATCTATCCACGCAGCACAGCATCCCGAGCAAATGATTTGTTTAGAATTGTAACAGAATCCCCCCCCCCACATGTATTGTGAAATACAATACGAATCGAATCACCACCTGGGTATCGTGATGATATCACATCGGGTCGTCCCTGGTGATTCCCATCTCTACTAAACACATACTAGCGTTATGTTTACCAAACACAAGGCTAATTTAATTCCACCTGCCCCAGTTTTCCCCTTTCTTTTTTACTATTTGTCCCAGAAAATATATTTTTCTTGTTTTGTAGGTGAAAAAAAAGGCAAACTTAGTTTTTTCCACAGTATATTAAAATGCATGAAGTTCAAAATTGAATTTTGTTTGACTTAAGATATAAATGCTAACTTCACCCTTAACTTTCACGTTTTTTTCAACCTTGTGCATGACTTTCTCCGTACTAAAAGTGTTAAAAATGACCTCATGCAGGTCTGAATATTGTGACTCTTTAGTTTAATTTATCAAAGAGCTACACTCCCTTTTTTTCTAACTATTTATAGTTTTTACTGTATGTTTGTGAAAAATATTAAATAAATAAAAATGCTTATACAATTAAAAAAAAATAGCTTGTTACTCTTACCGTAATAAATCACAACACATAACAAAGTCCCTGTTTTAGAAATGTCATATTATTGGCCTGAATCAAGCAAAGACAACAACTAAGGAGAACTGGTTTACGACTTACTGAAGAAACTATACTGAAAAAAATATATATATTATGAAGCCACATAAATAAATTAATGTTAGGAATTGGACTAGAGTTCAAATGATAGTGCTGAAGTGTCACCGTGGTGAAACACTTGGTTAAAGTCGCATCATAAAAAAATAAAATCAACAGTAAATCAGCTGTGTTTAATAGTGAAAGTAAGAGCATGTCCATGCACACACAATGTGATGAGAACTCTCAGGATTGGGACTCGTGTGTCCAACAGCTGTGTGTCTATAAGAAAACCACTTGTTTTGAAACATATCAGGAAAAAAAGGCTTCGATTTGCTAGGGAGAATTTAGGCCATGTCCTACATGACTGGGTATTTTTGTAAACTGAGATTTTTCTCTGCAGTTTTGGCGTTTCGTCCACACGCAACCGCCATTTTGGTCATTGAAAACAGAGCTTTTGGAAAACTCCGTCCAACTCCGTTTAGTGGTGTTGTGTGAACAGGGGAAACGGAGATTTTGGCTTGTTGTAACGTCAACTTCAGATGAGACCCGTTGGAACAAAGCACAGAGTGATGGATACGTCAGGGTAAGAAGGGAACCCTGTGAAGCGATGCACCCATCGTGGATAGTGTCCACTGTACTGTACGTGGGGTTTCTTCAGTTGCTCAGGTCTAGACTCAGCAATGTTATGTGGCAATAAAATTAAGTCAGCTGACGACCTGAAAGTCCTGAATGAGCAGGTTATCACATCTATGGAGTTTTTCTTCCCTGATTTAGAAGAAATGAATCAAACCCTTCTGGCCAATCAGAATGGAGTATTCAAAGCTGTGGTTCGAAACGGCTTTATACTCTAACCTTCAAGTCAGCTTTGCTAAAGCCTGAATAAATCATCGTAGGGTGTCTTGTTAAAGGAAAATAATCAATCCCGGAGAGGCAAGAGTCACTCAGTTCCTCCATTTCATTGTATTTCCACACAGATGCGTTAGTGAGCAGCAGAACGATAAGATGGAACGAGGTGTCGGGTGGAGAGTGGGTGCCGGCGTCTCTCTGACAATCTGGCACCCTCTGGGGAATTAAAGTCCCAGTATTCCAGGCCCATGTGTGTGTGTGTGTGTGTGTAAACGAGGTGGGAATGAGTCACCGATGAGTCAGCAGATGCTAAAGAGATAACCACCTCCATCTGCTCCAAGGGAACAGTATTATGCCGGTGTCTGAGCTGTGACCTATACATGTTGTGTACATACACACACACACGTACAGTATATGAAAAAAAAAAAAAAAGACTGAGTACGGAGTTTTGACCTCAGGTTAACCTTGAGCTGTAAACTGGAAATCATGGCTAATAACACTGAGGATATAGATGATGATTCAGCGGCTGCCTGAGATTTAAATGCCTATAAAAGGTACGTATGAGCTCAGCCGAGGATTAGTCTGTCACTTAAAGATTTATTTCACTGGAAGATCAGACAGGTATGGTTATGTGGAAAGTGCAACACACTTCAACAAACCAGAAACACAACGGCCAAAACGAAAACGCAATCACGTTAACTCTAAAATGTAAAGGGGAGGTCCTTATTAAACGCCATATGCTGGTTTCAGAGCGGCCCTGGGTTTGATCAGAAATATAACGCGATGTTCAGTGTGGACCTGCTGTAGCTGCTTTAAGTTATTGTCCTTGTGTTTTCACTTTGGCTGTTGTGTTTTATAAATTTGCTCTTATATTTTTTAACATTGTTGTGTTTTTGAATGTTTTATTGTGTTTTAGCTTTTGCTGTTGTTTGGTTTTTTGTTGTTGTTGTTGTTTACAAAGCTCCTATTTTGTTTTAACTTGCTGTTGTGTTTAGATATTTGCTGTTATGTTTACAGAGTTTTGTTATGTTTACAAAGTTACTGTTGTTTTTCTATTTTCTCTTGTGTTTTTTCATTTGCTGTTGATTACAAATTAGTTTTTTTGTTTTTAATTGCTGTTGAATTTTTAGTTCACTTGCACTTGCACAATCACTGTTTTTGATTGTAGTCTTTGTGTTTACAAAGTTAGTGTTGCATTTTTATTTGCCATTGTGGATTTTATTGTTTTACTTGCTGTTGTTTTTTTGGTTGTTGTTTTTACACAGTTACTGGGTTTTTTTTTTTTTTTTGCTGTTGTGTTTACAAAGTTACTTTTGTATTTACAGTACCTTGCTGTTGTGGTGTTTTTTTGTATATGGTTTTTATTTATTTATTTATTTTTAAATTTAATTTGCTCTTGTTTTTTTGTTGTGTTTAAAATGCTTTTTGTGGTGGTTTATGTTTTTGTATTTGCCGTTGTGTTTTTTATTTGCTGTTGTGTTTCTTTTAATTCGCTGTTCGTTGTTTTTTTGGTTGTTGTGGGTTTTTTTTTTTGGTTTCTTTTTTTTGCTGTTCTGATTTTTTTATTTGTTGTTGTGTTTACAAAGTTACTGTCATGTTTTTAACTTGTTGTTGTGGTGTGTTTTTCGTTATTTGGTGTTTACAAAGTTACTGTTACTGTGTTTTTTATTTTCTCATGCTTTTCATTTGCTGTTTTTTCATTTGATGTTTACAAATTAGCTGTTTTTTATTGTTGTCATGTTTTTCAAATGATTTACTGTTGTTTTTGTTTGTAGTTGTTATGTTTACAAAGTTACTGTTCTTTTTTGTTGTTATGTTTACAAATTTGCTGTTGCGTTTTTTAACTTGCTGTTGTCGTGTTTTTTGATCTTCTTTTTGGCTGTTGTGCGCATTTTGTTTTTAAATTTGCTGTTGTATTTAGATTTTGCCTTTTTTACTTTTTATTTTGTCCTGTTGCGTTTATGAAGTTGCTGTTGCGTTTATGGCCACTAGGGTACAGCGTGATTAATCAGAAGCAGAGACACAGAGCTACACCACAGAGTGCAATGAGAACATGGTTGGTCAGCTTTGGATAAGCCTCTACACTGAGAAGGCTGTTTCCTTCAGGAACACACACACACACACTGAGCAGTTGACATGAGCTGCACTTACGTCTACGATCAGAAAGTCGAGCCAGCACCAGGCGTTGGTGAAATATTTGACGAAGCCATAAGCGACCCATTTTAGCAACATCTCCAGGATGAAGATGTACGTGAAAACTTTATCCGCGTATTCCAGCACAGTCTTGACCGTCTTCCGCTGCTCTATGTAGATGTCCTCAAATGCCTTCACACACAGAGAGGAAAAAATTATTAATTTACTGTATGCATGAGTATAATTGTAGCTGCTTCGTGTTTTTACAGTCTGTCTTCGTTATGCTATTCTGCTCGGCCTAATTTTGCACCGCTTTCTTCTTTCGTACTGTATGTTGCAGCTTGAACCGAATCAAAGCTAAGAAGTGTTCATGCTTTAATGAACTCTCATGGAAACTTTACACCTGTGCCTGTAGACTGGTGTGCATCTGTGTGTGTGTGTGTGTGTGTGTGTGTTTGTATTTCTCCTCACCAGAGCACCACTGCTTAGCAGGATCATGAAAATGATGAAGGACTCGAACCAGTTGTGCTCGACGATGATAAAGCAGGTCTTCCTCAGCGTCCACCAGCTCTTCCAGCGTCCCTTCTCCACGTCCACCTTACAGCACTGAAACCTCATCACGCAGCCTGGGGGACGGGACGGAGAACATGGTGAAGAACAGTCCAAGAACACTAGAGAACGGGTTCTAAGCTGGAACGGTATCATCAGATATGAAGTCAGGAGATATACATGGACAGGATTGAATAACGGTGCGGACGGGCTCACTTGCTCAAACTCAAATTCCAAATTCCTCTTTGCTCTCTCAGGGGAAGGGATGGGAGGCACTCTAGTGCTCTCATATCAATTGCAGCTCCAGCCAATCATAGGCGTCTGTGAGCTCGCGCATGAAAGGAGCGGATAGCACTGTCCTCCGAGTGTGTCACGCTGCCCCCTACAGTGCGTGAGCGTCACATGTGTCTCGGAGGAAACACAGGATAGCATTCGTCCTCCCTGGTTGGTAGTTGTAGCCTTAATAGGGGAGGGCCCTGATGGCAGGGAGGAATTGACTACGACTATTTTCTGATATTATCATAACATGAAGTGTGTTATTCTTCTTGTACTGTACCACAAGAAATTGACGTATTAGCAATTTAGAATTTGTTAATATCGAACTGGTAGAGAGTCACAAACAGGGCAGTAGAGGCTCAGGTGGTTAAGGCTTTGGGTTGCTGCTCAGAGGGTTGTGGGTTCAAGACCCGTCTCCACCACTTCCAGGTTCCCAGTGTTGGGTCCTTGGGCAAGACCCTTAACCTGACACCCCAAACAACCCAGTCACTGCACGCACAAGACAAGGCCCAAAATGGACAAGGCCCAAGGCAAAAAGAAATGTGTAACTTGTGACTTAAATACATGTTATTTAATAAAGAAAATCATACAGTCGTGAAGTTTCCTGCAACGCAATGTAACAAAACATAGGGAAGGAGTCTCCAGTGTCAAAGCTTTGAGACAGACAGATTTTTTTAACACAGTAAAATCCTCAGGAATACTTGGCATAGATTCGTAAGTCCAGGGGGTGGTGTTGGACCTGCTCCTGCTCCTGCTCGTCCTATTTGGGGTGGAGTAAAGCAGAGTTGAGCATCGGGATTTGTTTGAGATACAAAATAAGGGGTTAGGGTTGTGGGAGGAATCTGATCAGATCTGGCTCCGCCCCCTGGAATTTTGATACTGTAGAGAGGAGGGAATGTCTCACTTTCTGGTTTCATGACAAGCTGCACCAGGAAAGAGAACGACCAGCATTGATGATGTGCAGGTGTAGGAAAATAATCACTTCATGACGTGATGATGATGTAGGAAAACAGTCAACTACGAGGTATTATAAATAGAAATCTGGCACATTTGCAGGTGGATTTCGGTTCTTGGCACCGATCACACTTAAGGGATTTAAGGGTGGCACTTCAGAATATACTCCAGAATCTAATGTCACTGGAGATCAGACATCACACACACACACACACCTTCAGTGAAGCAGTCCTCAGGGTCCAGCGACTCTTCTGGTTCTAGCTCGACCGACTCGGCCCCCTCTCCCGGGGGTCTGATGTCTACCGTGCTTCCCTCGGAAGAACTCGGAGCCCTGTCCACAGGAAGCTTCTAAGAGCACACACACACACACACATATATGGAAAAGACCGGATTAAAGCTCTGCACTGTGTGTTTCTTCAGCTTCTTGCCTTTTCATTACTTCATGCAGATTCAACCAGATCATTCAAAAGTACCTACAAGCCTGTGGATTGATTGACTGATTGATTGATTTGATTTGCTTTGTCCTGATTGGTAGCTGTGCGTGATGACCTACAGTACAGCACAGGCTCATGGGTAATCTCACAGTCAGATGTGGGTACGTTTGATGCGCCTTCATTCCTTCCTCATGCAGTTTTTTTTTTTTTCTTTAAATCAAGGTGCATATTTAGAAAAAGAATTCATCCAAGCTCGAGTGATCTCGTCAACGAATGTTGAGTGCTTCGAGTATTTTCATGTCCAGTGCAAAACAACAACCTCCCGGTTTTAGGATTTTTTTTTTTTCCACCCCACCCTTAAAACAACTAATAATTTATTTTGGATTATATCCATGAGGGATTAAGGACACTAATTCAGATTAGAAGAGGTTGGGATTGTGACATATTCCCGCCCCACTGGGTGCCATGTTCCCCTGATCGACATGAAAACACAGATGGGAAAGTCCATTCCATTAAAGCAGTGGTCAAGCTTCAGTCCGCCAGTCAAGAGTTTGAAGAGGAGGGGAGCCGCATTAGCGCACGTCTAACACCAGGACCGCACGTGCACTCCAGCCTGAGACAGCATTCGCTTTTACACTTCTGCCACCACAACATCTACAACATCTTTTAAAAAATGCCTTTCTGTCGCATTGATTTCAGAAACGGAGCCAAAGTTTGCGTTCAAGAAAATTATAACGATATTAAAATATATATACTGTATATTTATAAATAACATTCATTAACTAGTTTTCTGTCTAACATTATCACATTAGGAAAGCAAGGGACAGCGAGACACAGAGAGATATACAAAAAGAACCAGACAAACAGAAAAACTGTGAGAGAAACAGAAAAGATTAGAGAGAAAGAAAGAAAGAGACCAAAAAGAGAATGATGCTGATACACACAGAGAGACAGACAGAGAAATATACAAAAACAGAAAGACAAAAGAACGAGACAGAGACAATGAAAAAAAGAATAACTGAGAAAGAGTGATTCAGAAAAGACTAGAAAGAGACAGAGACCGAAAACAAGAGAAAAAGAAAGAGACAGAGACAGACACGGCTACAGACCAAAAGGGAGAGATGCACAAAAAGAGTGAGTGAGAGAGACAGAAAGAAATAAGAGAGAGAGAGATGACTAGAGAGAGAAATAGAGAGATGAGGAAGATACAAAGAAGAAAACGTGAAAAAGAGAAAGAGAGAGAGAAAACCAGAGAAATAGAAAAGACTAGAGAGAAGAGAAAGAAAGAAAATAAGAAAGAAAGAGACCAAAAAGAGAATGATGCTGATGCAGACAGAGAGACAGAGAAATACACAAAAAGAGAAAGACAAAAAGAACGAGACAGAGACAGTGAAAAAAAAATTAACTGAGAAAGAGAAAGAGTGAGTCAGAAAAGACTAGAGAGACAGAAAACAAGAGAAAAAGAGACAGACACGGATACAGACCAAAAGAGAGAGATGCACAAAAAGAGTGAGTGAGAGAGACAGAAAGAAATAAGAGAGAGAGAGAGAGAGAGAGAAGACTAGAGAGAGAAATAGAGAGATGAGGGAGATACAAAGAAGAAAATGTGAAAAAGAGAGAGAGAGAGAGAGAGAGAAAACTACAGAGACAGAGAAGACTAGAGAGATACAAAGAAAAAAGCTAAGAGAAAAGAGTAGAAAAGAGAGAGAGAAGACTAGAGAGTGAAATAGAGAGATGATGGAGATACAAAGAAGAAAACGTGAGTAAGAGAGAGAGAGAGAAAACTAGAGAGATACAAAGAAAAAAACTGAGAGAAAAGAGTAGACTAGAGAGAAAGAGAGAAGAAAAGAGTGAGAGACAGGGAGAAGATTAAAGAGATAGAAGACACATAGAGTTGAAGATGACAGAGAGAGAGAGAGAGAGAAAGACTAGACGGAGAGACAGAGAGAAGATAAGAAAGACAGAGAGAGAGAGTAATTTCTCCTCCTTATACACAGTAGAAGAGTCACACTGCGTGTCCTTGTGATATTGAAGTCCTGACGGCTGTAACTGAGGAGTTTCTGAAGCTCGTTAATGTTTTTATTCGAAGTCTATCAGAAGTGTGTGTGTGTGTGTGAGGTGAGAGGCCTGAGCCACGGTGTGTGTGAAACACTGACGCAGGCCCCTACAGTGGAGTCGTGTTCACAGGCCGAGGCGATGGCGGAGTGAAAGGCGGCGCTCGGGAATGCTGTCTGAAACTGAGCGGCAGCGCTGGTTGCCATGGTACCCAGCTAATGCGGCGCGGGGGAATGATGTAAGCATGCCGTGTGCAGATTCAGAACGTTCTAGATTATCTTTCAGAGTTCTCTCAGAGCTAAAAAGCTGCACAGACCCTTTCGAGCAGAAACGGTGTCACAGCAGGGTTAGATCTTTCTTTTCTTTTCTTTTTTGTTTTTGTTTTTTAATGATGTGTGCTTTCAGAAATGTCCTGCACCCCCTTGTGCTATAGTTTGTTTGCTTTCTTTGGTCCAATTGAGGATGCCGTCTAAGCCTTTATCATTTGAGCAAACATCCCTGTTAGAGCAAGCTTAGGGAAGATATGCAAATTCATCCAAAAGCAACGTTAAACAAAAATATACAGCATAAAATGAAAATACAGATTTTTCAATTGAAAGATAAATTTGCGCTCAAATCATTAACTTTGTAAACGATTAGCTTGGTTTCATTCAGGATTACAAAGAAGGTAAATCAGTTCATTACTACTGGATCATGTGACTGCAGTGTATTACAGTATGGACAGTACAGTGTATACATGGATGTACTGCCCCTAGTGGTGATGCTTATGATAGCATTTTTTTTTAAATCACAACAACCGTCCATATATATATATATATATATTTTTAATTAAACCCTAAAACCCTGTTGATACCAAGCTAATAGTTTGAGTCCAGAGCTGCGATGCTGTAGAGCAGCTTTCATCATTCCTTTATGAACAGTATTGATGTCAAGATGCAATTAAACAAATATGAGCCATGGACTAATTCTATTGAGGCAATGTCATTCCTTTTTTTACCCCTCACTCGCTCACACACACACACACACACACACACACACACACACACACACACACAGCAAGGGCATTTTCATACTTGGGAAATGACGCTTTAGGCAGCAGGGCTTATAACCTGAAGAACTGTTTTATTACATCACTCAGTACCTGGTTGAATTAATCGATATCACACTCGAGGTCATGCTGTTGTACAGTATATCAAAGCGGCTGTGATGCGTTTGTAGGCACGAGGGCGCAGCCCAAGTATTGACGATATCACAGTCGTGCTGATATTCAGTACAACAGCACAACCTCAAGTGTGACATTGCTTTTACATAACTAACTGACTAACCGCAACTGCTGAAGCTGGCTGGGCAGACCCTATGAAACCTACTTGATTTAATTCATATTTCCACTTATTTCGCTTTAAAATACCGTACCAGCTAACTTCTGGGTCCTGGGGTTGAATTCCAAATAGTGTTACATGAAAAGCTAGTGCACTATGTAGGGTGTACAATCACTTATTCCACACACCAAGAGAAGGATTTAGGATTCAGACTTAGAAGCAATTACTAAGAAGTTGTTACTATTATTACTATTATTATTACTAAGTGTTTAAGACTAGTGCTGTCAATATTAATGCGTTAACTCGTGATTAGTTTGACCCTAGTGGCTTCCCATAATCGCAACTGTGTGTAATAATGGCACGTTTAATGCGGATAATAAGATGACTGATGAAACATCACCAGATTGTTGATGGAAAAAGCTTCTAGTTGGAAGTTGGGATAAAACCAAAGTTGTGTGCTCAAGCCTCCTCCAAAGGGAACCATGTTTCCAAGACTACATTAACTGTAAGACCAAAAGTAGGAGCAGTGGATCAGGTGGCTAAGGCTCTCGGTTGTTGATTTTTGCATCTGAGGATCTGGGTTCGAGCAAGCCATTGGTGGGTTACCACACCCCATACTACCCAGCCAGTGCACGCCGTGCCGGTCCTATTCAAGAGATTTTAATTTAACATTTGCTAAATGTTAATGTGTACCGTGCCTCGTGCCCTAAGCTTCCTGGGATAGGCTCCAGGCCCCCGCGACCCTGAATAGAGGATGAAGCGGTATAGAAGA
>JAQMYL010000036.1:33990332-34000377 GCA_030014365.1 Clarias pachynema
GGAGGAGGTACGATTCCAGCCAATCAGAGACTGGAGGAGGAACGATTCCAGCCAATCAGAGACTAGAGAAGGTACGAGTCCAGCCAATGAGAGACTGGAGGAGGTACGATTCCAGCCAATCAGAGACTGGAGGAGGAACGATTCCAGCCAATCAGAGACTAGAGAAGGTACGATTCCAGCCAATCAGAGACTGGAGGAGGTACAATTCCAGCCAATCAGAGACTGGAGGAGGAACGATTCCAGCCAATCAGAGACTGGTGAAAGATACATGCTGACCAACTGACTAACTAACTGCACTGTTTTTGTTGCGTATACAACAGCCAATTTCAAACTACCTAACAAACACGACCAAATTTACCTTATGCTGTTGATAATATAATGCTATGACCCAGGCATCACTAAATGGCGGACCACATTCAGAATCCGGCACGAGCGTCAGGATGATTTTATGATAAATGAGAATAATTAATATATCATTAACCTAGCACTTTTCCCATTAAGGTGGGTGTGGCTGTACACATCACTCAACAGACCCAATCAACGCAATAGTTTACTGTCTATAGACAAAGTGTCCTGAAGAAACTGTAACGAAAGTGCAGCACAGCATGGCTTACTCCAAAAAAAAGTAGACTATGAAAAATCTAACTTTTAGAGATGAACGAACAGATCAATATATGTTTATTCCTCCTGCGGGAAATCTCACATGTTCCCAAACCATAGTGCTAATGAAAAGCTGTGATGTGAAGTGCAACTATGAGTTAAAACACTGATCGTTTGAGCAAACATATCCGCAGCAGATATAAAAATATCTGAACCGAGAGCCCGGTATGACAGAGCAACCAGAGTCCTTTCACATTCATTTACAGCCCAGCAGCGTGCACATCAAGATTCATTCAAGATTGTTGTTCGTATTCCACACAAATACAAGGAAATATACACAGCCATCAAAGTTCAAAGTGTGAAAAACATATATGCACTAGCTATCTAATTTAAACTTCAGCAACCACTCTGCCCAGGTAGTTACTAAGGATGAATGAATAAATGCTGTACGCAATGAACGTTGTCTTTGTTGGTCTCACAGAAGTCTAGTCTAGTCTCAACCAATCGTGCTCCTCCTCCTATTCCTCCCTGTATTCCTCGAATTATCCTCTGTATTAGACCACATTCTCTCCATCCTTCTCGTATTCACTTCCATTTTCCCTGAATCCCACTCACTCTTGTCATTGATGTACTCGGTCCAGTTGAAAGTGAGAGAGCTGGTGGTGGTGTTGAGCAGCTCGATGCCGGTGCTGATGTTGAATGGTGTTGTAAGATTGCTCTCGGTGGCGTTCTGCGTGTCGTTCCACTGCGGCACCCTCACGCACTTCTGCCGCAGGTTTCCCATGAACAGCTGAAGTCCGATGAGCGCAAACACGCTCAGACAGAAGACTGTCAGGATCATGACATCCGACAGCTTCTTCACCGACTGGATCAAAGCTCCGACGATGGTCTTCAGGCCTGCCGGGAAACACGGCAGGCGTCACACACGCACACGGAAACACTCATGCACACGTGTTTTATAGGAATACTCCAGAGATCAGTTCACATTTTGCCTATGCATGTGAGTTGTACGTAATAATATAACAATAGAAGTCTAGGGGCAGTTGTTGGGGCAGCTGATAAGTAATTATGCAAATATTGTCCTTTCATGTGGGAGGTTTTCATGAATTACTTAATCAAGGGTATTAAAGTGAGTTAAGCTCGAAATTTGACTATCATTCATAAGTAATGGGACACTTAAACCATAGCTTTTTATTTCTCATTTATCGTCTACACCACCTATACAGTATACTTATCCAGTATCCCAGGAGACTTAGGGCACGAGCGCGCACACACACACACACACACACGCCATGGGCAATTTGGGATCGCCTTTTAGCCTAATCTGCATGTCTTTGGATTGTGGGAGGAAACCGGAGTACCCGGAGGAAACCCACCAAGCAGGGGGAGAACATGCAAACTCCATGCACACAGACCCAGAGAGGTGCAAGGCGACAGTGCTAACCACTAAGTCACCGTGACGATTTCTGTATGCTGGTAAAATTAAATATAAACTCTCCTGGCATTACCTTCTCTTCTTTATTAGGATGAATTACCACAGGTTATAACTCTGAATATGAATCATAGAGATTTATTTGTAATGATCAACAGCTGCCCCTCCATTAAAATGTTCTTTTCTCAATACACGCAAATGTTAAAAAGTGTAATTTCTTGTGCCGTGTAAATGCGTATATGCTAAAAATATGATATCATGACTTGAGGTCAGGTTGAACAACGCTGGAGTATTCCTTTCATTCCTTTTTCTAAATCCAGACAGATTTATATTTAGCCGTTGTTTCTAAATATAAACCGTGTAAATGGGCCAATTATCTCAGTCATTATCCTGTTTTAGACTTTATAATTAGGGTTTGTTAAATCTATGCAGCATCTGCGTTAAAAGCAACATGTTTCGTCTCATGTTTATGAAGCTGATGAACGTTAAAGGTGGGCATGCGCATTACTCCTGAGTCGCACCGCGTCCTTCTGACTTAGCGCTTCATGACTGGAGTTGTGAAAGCAGTCATGGAGTCGCTAAAGTACGTCGTTAAGCTGAGCAGGTTTAATGCTGGCCAGCGATGACAGCGTGTTATTGCATTAGTAGCGCGTTTTTTTTGATTGGCACATGCTAGGGGAGATTGCTTGTTAAGAATATTTAAGCATGCAGTGTACGGTGTGTGTACAACGGTGCATTGTACAGGTGGATGTGTGTGTACTGTATGTGCGTAATAGAGAGATCGGCGACGGAGCGCATGCACACAAAAACAGGAGACATACACCAGAGAAGAGAAAAGAAGAGAAAAGAAGAGCAAAGAAGAGCAAAGAAGAGAAAAATCCCCCAAATGTCACACTGTAGCCTTTAGCAATGTCTCATGCAAAACAATAACACAAATTAAAAAGGCCTGTCTATTCCCCAAGACATGGAGATCTATGGGAAATAACAGAGCCGCATCTAACAGAAGAAGGAAAGAACACTACAAAATGTTTTCTACAAAAGCCTGGAATCCTTCTGTCTCTCATTTATTTATTTTTTTATTTCCTTTTTTTTTTTTTTTTGGTTTTCTTTCCATGTGAACGGATTCCTGCTTTTCTCAAGCCGCTAGGAGCGACAGAATGAGTGAGAGAGGCCAGCGGAGGGGGGGGGGGGGGGGCGATGGCGTGAGCGAGAGTTGGGATGGACACAAAGGCAGCCTCTGGCCTCGAGCTGGGAGCTGGGAGCTGAGAACTAGCTCTCACCTGGGATCACTGAAATAGTTTTGAGTGCTCGCAGAACCCTGAAGGTTCTCAGTGCAGAGACATTGCCCAGATCCACAAATTCAGTTACATATCTGTAAGGAGGGGAGGAACAGGAGAGGGAGGGAGGGAGGATCACATAAACACACACACACACACACACACGCACGCACGCACAAACACACACACGCACGCACGCACGTTAGGACGGGACAAGGCAGCAAAAGAGGGAAAACGCTGCACGTGGACGCACACCTGACTGACATCTTGTGCATGTGCAATTTACACACACGCACACGCGAAACGACAGCATGCGCACGCACACACACACACACACACACACACACTCGCAAGTACACACACACACATCCCTTACCTGGGATAACTGAGATTGTTTTCAACGCTCTGAGCACTCTGAAAGTGCGCAGAGCGGACACATTGCCTAGGTTTACAAACTCAGTTACATACCTGTAGGATCAAATAGAGAGTTACCACAGAGCACACACCCACACACACCACGCATCCCACACACACACACACACACACACACACTCATGGTTGCACATGACTTAGCTAAAGCAAAAGGCATACACAATTTCCTAAAACTCTTAAAAGAAAAAGTTTGAAGAAAGTTATAACGTCACACAATTGTTTTAAGTGTTGTCGATCTGCCAAGATATTTGGTGTCCGAAAGCTAACAAGCTAACAAGCAGGATGATAAAGCTAACAAGCTAGCAAACAGATAATAACATGGTCATTTCATGTTTAAACTACAGAAACCACCAGGACAAAATGTACTAAGAATAAGCGCATGTGCTTAGCTACGGCCTGTGTACAAGCTGATGCTAATCTAAGACTGTTAGCAACGGCTAATCGTTGTCAGTCTACAAGATTTTAGTTATTGTAAATAACTAATTTTAGTTTGTTCTTTTTTTAAAACAATAATATTTTCCAATAATATCTTTATGAGGAATGATTTGATACAGAGCAGAAATTTACTTCAGGGCGGCTGCTATAACTTGCTAGCGACATTGTTGTTGATGGTAGAGCGCTATAACTGTGTGCATTATTGTTCAAAAAAATTTGCAAAATTAGTGAGTCTTTCAATTTCCTCAACCCTTATTTGCTTTATTATTGTATCTATTTTTTTTTGATAGCGTGTTTGTTTTTTGCTTATGCTAGCACCCTATAACTGTACATTGGATATATCACATTTCTGTTCCAGGGTTGCAAAATCAACATTTTTAACTGCAAACCCATATCTGCTCCTGTCTGAAAGCTAACAAGCTAACAAGCTAGATGATAAAACTAACGATAGCTCAAACTGATTGATTGTAACATGGTAATTTCATGTTTAAACTACAGAAACCACCATGACGAAATGTTCCACCCAAACACTAAACCAGGAACACGACTATGTGCTTCGCGATCAGTATCTAAACAAGCTGATGCTAAACTACAACTGCTAGCTTGTCAATCTGCACGTTTTTAGTTATTGCAAATGCTGTCAGTTTGTTCTATTGTATATTTTCCTTCAAAAATCTTTGTGTGGAAAGACTTGATACAGAATCGAAATTTCAAGATGGCTGCTTTGACTTGCTAGTGAGGTTGTTGATGCTAGAGTGGTATAACTATGTGCATTATTGTTCGAGAGTTAGCAAAATTGCTGTGTTCTTCAAGTTCTTCAACTGTTTTTTGCTTTGTCATTGCATGTATTTTGTTTATTTGTTCTGATAGTATGTTTTTTTTTTTTTTTTTTTTTTTTTTAAAGCTCTGTGATTTCATTTCTGCTAGAAAACTAGCTGTTTATGCTAGCACACAATTACTATTAAAGATTTGCTTTAAAACATAACATTTGTTTAATTTTTTTTTTTTTTTTTTTTTTTTTTTAAACCTTATCTATGCCATCATTTCATCAATTTTTGTTTCTTAAGCTTTGTGACTTTATTTGGCCTGAATTACTAGCTGCTTTTGCTAGCACTGTATTATGTTGGTTATATCACATTTCTGTTACAAAATCAGCGTTTTTAACAGCGTAAACCATGTCTGCTTCCTCAATCCATCTTTTTTTTGTTGTTGTTGCCTGAAATCAGGATAGCTACACAAAGTAGAAAAATCCTTGTATATTACTAAAAATCAGATAATCAGACGGCACAGACAGTGTGACTGTACTCTGACAACCATTTTTCCATTTTTATAGCTAAAGCTTAGCTTACAAGCTATAGCTTGTTTTAGAAATCTTATAAGCCTATTTGAGACTTAGCTATTTATATCTGATTTGGGATGAGAACAAGCTAATTCTATTTGTTAGTCTGATCGTTTTCAATAATCTGATAGTAATAATTTTCCAACAAAATTAATAAAAACACTCCAATGGCTATGAAGTAATACTTAGCTTAAAGATACAGTTGTACCTAGGGATACGAACGCCCATACCATACCCTGACTACCACGCACTGTATTCGCTATGATTGTTTTTAACCTTTTAGCATTCCTTTGTCCGTTTTTATAGACAACGATGTGCTATACTGTACATTATCAAAAACCACTAAGTCTACTTGAGTTAGAACAACGCAATGCTAACTAGCTAAGTTAATTAAAACTTGTAGCTCCAGTGGAAAACTTAAGAAGCATAGTTTTCGAACCAAACATGTCTTGGCTGATCAACGTTTGAGGTCAATTTGATTCATGACAGTAATAAGAACAGCAATGACAAGCATATGTGTAGCAGCAAGAGACATGCAATAATGACACGCACGCCATGACAATGACGCTGAAGTCGAGCCAGTTCCAGGGGTCTCGCAGGAACGTGAATTTTCCCACACAGAAGCCACGGGCCAGGATCTTAATCAGAGACTCAAACGTGTAAATCCCTGTGAACGTGTACCTGCAGGACGAAAACGTGTTATTCACATGCACAGACAATCAAACAAACACGTTAAAGCCATTGTTCAACTCTACTGACGTGCACTCAACTTAAAAGAAGCAAAAACATGAAAACATGAAAAAATCTATCCTCTTCCACCTTCCCTCTTTTTTATTTAAAGATTATCACAAGTTCAGAACTATTTGTTGCTTTTAAATGTTACTTGCTGCACCTTTAATGACTTTCATGCACACATACTGTATACAAACACAACAGACTTACTCCACGTTCTTGGCCCAGTCTGGCGGGTTGCTTAGCGTCATGAAGGCGCAGTTGGTCAGAATAGTGCACATGATCACAAAACTGAACATTGTGAGTACTAGTCAAGGAGTGTACCTTAAACACACACAGTATTTACTGTACACCCAAACATACACAGTTCCTATTACTCTGTTATTGAAGGATATGAATGCACCAGCACTTTAATGGAGATTCTTCTCAGGGGGTTGAACGGACTCAGGATGTAGAGGGCAGGTGTGGCATTGAAACGGAATATCGCCTTCCTACGATTCAATACTATAAAGGTCTGGGGGAAAAAACGAGGAGAAATGTGGTTAAAACCTTGGTCTTTTTTTTTTTTTTTTAACACATATAAGATTCCACAGATGTAATGAGAATAAAATGCTTAATCATTTAAACAGAACCTAGGTTCTTACTAAAAACTGTATATTTGTAATAAAAAGCACTTTTTACGCTTATAATTGTTGTGAAAATGTAATTCTTTGGATTTAATGAGACTACATGAGACAATCACGGCACATCTTTGAGCTCAAATCGTTTTTCTTTCCCCTTTTCTCCTCCTACCTCTCTCTTTCCCTTCTAATTCCCAGCTCATCCTTCACACCCATTCCTCTTCTTCTTCTTCCCATGTATAAATTTCCTCCCAGCTCCTTTCACACCTACTTCTCCAGCCCTACATCCCTCTTTTTGTTCCCACCCTCCTTGCCCGCTCTCATACCGTCTGGTTGCTGTAGTAGGTGTCCAGGTCCTCCAGCGGTACGGACACCTGTCCAGGAGGGATGTCCCCGTAGATGAAGGGCAGGGATTTCCCTGCCTCCAGGTCGCTGTTGGGCTTGGGCCCGTTCTCGTCATCTTCATCGGTGCGCCTCTCGCCTTTGGACCGCTGGGCCGCCTCCTCGGCGATGCGCCGCTCGATGGCAGCGAGCGATTCTGGAACGAAGTGCTGGAAGCTGTCAGGTCCGGGAGGAACGAGCAGCTGGGCAGCCATATTGACATCCTGCTCCTGGAGCCGGACCAGCTAGCCTACGGTCACACCGGGAGCTGAAATACAAATAATATCAGTGACTGAGACTTCTTCAGAAAAACATTTTAGACAGCAGGCCTCCGAGTGGCGCAGTGGTAAAGTGCTCGCCCTATCATCTGGAGATCGCGAGTTCGAACCCCGGGTGATGCTGTAACCTCTCACAGCTGGAGGCCTAGAGAGAGCTGATTGGTCGAGCTCTCTCACAGGGGAGGGACGAGAGGTACTTAGTGCTCCCACATTATTATTATACGGCTCTACAATCAGGGGCGTCTGTGAGCTCACGCAAGCAGAGGGAGCGGATAGCGCTGACCTCCGAGTGTGTTACGCTGTTCAAAAAGATGCAGTCGGTGACGTCACGTGGGTCGGAGGAAACACGTGATAGTCTGCAGCCCACCCGACTGATTGATAGTAGAAGCTTGATGTGGGAGCCCCCTAGTGACGGGGAGGAATTGGATACGACTAAATTCTGGGGGAAAAATCCAAAAAAAGAAGAAAAAAAAACATTTTAGACAGCAAGCGGATTGCTAATCAGCGGAGCCTGGGATTGTTGTGCTACTTCACTAACTCTAGCTAGCTAAAATACGTCAGGGTTAAAAACATTCCAGTGTGTATCAGTATTTAGATCATTACTCAAAAAGTATTCCTTATTTAATCTGTGTATTATATTCTCCAGCTGGTCTTAAATGCTAAGCACAATTCAGACAAGGTTAGAATGCTAGAAATAACACAAAGAAATGAAATGAATCCATGCAGACACTCAGGACGAGCAGACGCTCCACATGCCACGGTCTCGCCCGGGTTTTATACCTCACAAATACCTCACGTCATCGCCATCTATCATCAGTTCTGTACTGAGTACAAGGACGAATCAGCAAGACCTGTCGAGCCTTAAGAAAAAATATTACTAGATAAATATTCCATCACTCACAAATCATTTTCTTATTTCCTTTTTTTGGTACTGTATTCTCCAGACGCTGTCACTCACTCGCGCTCGCTCCTGATTGAGTAATCATCATCGCGCGTGGTGACGTATCTGACCAAACTCATGACGAACATGAACAGATTTCCTGCCAATTCCGACCTGACGCAGCACTGACTGTCGAACGCTGTTGCAGGATTGACTCACAGCTGCGCAGGACCTTCAGGTTGTGCTCAGCAATCATCTCTTTATACATAATGCTTACATTCACCGGTTTATTCTCAATCTCATTTTGACTTATGTCTATTTTTTTTATTTTTTTTAATTAGGCTTGTTCTGGCCAAGCAGACACAGTGTATCTGTGTGTATTAACAAAAAGCTGAAATGTTTTATTAAAAATGTAATAACGAGCTCACGCTTTAAAGCGCAATACGTTAGTCCGGGAACGGCACAGATTTCCTGAGCATGACAAGCCTCTCCAAATCCCATCTCTGCTGATGAGACAAGACAAAATTTATAGGAGAGTCCACTCCGGCCGCCAAGACAGCGAGGTCAGCAAAATCACATTGTGATGAAACATCTCTCGGCATATCGTGTACAAATCTCTAGAATCCTCATGGACATGTTTTTTTTTTTTTTTTCCAAGACACGTCGTGATCGTATGTCATGACCATGTATACGTGCGTGTGTGGATACAGGTGGGTTTGTGAATGATAATGTAAACACATTCATTTGTAAGTCCAGTCTCTCTTTTTTTTTCCTTTTTTTTTTGAGGATGTGGACAGACTGCATTAAAGCGTGCGGATAAAGAATCAGGCAGGAAGAAATAAAAGACGAGAGAGCCAGAGAGAGAGAGAGAGAGAGAGAGAGAGAGAGAGAGAAGAGTCACTAAATGACTGCTACTGTGGATTCTTGGGAAAATTGAGTGCTGGAGTCTTTGTGAAGTCTGATCTGGTTTATGAAGTCTCGTTTGGCCTTTCATTACGCGTAATGAAATGGGAACGCCCAAATGATCAAGCCCTGGTGAAAACCCAACCCCTTCTTGTCTTAATGCTCAGCTCTTCTTACAACACACAAGTGCTTGTTTATCTGCATCTATTGAAAAGCGCACACACACACACACTCATAAAATCTGACGTTTAATATGTGTGGCTTATTGTAGGACTTCAGTCAAGACTCCGGAGCACAGTGGGGCGTAAAACAGGCGACTGACATTTACAGAAGACTTCAAGCACAGCAAGGTGATAAGACTCTCAGCTACAGTAAAACATTTGAACTGCGAAGGTTTTAAACAAGATGACGGAATGATGAATGATGATCCTGACTGAAGTGGCTCGGAGATCACTGCGGACGTTTCCGTGAACATTCAGCGAGTGGAACGCCTGATCTTCGAAAATCGACAGATAACTTGTCGGCAACTTTTGGAAGAGACGCATCTGTCTGTGGGAACTGTACACACAATCGTTCACCAACACCACTTGCACGTTACAGGAGCTCGGCTGGGAGTTAACGCCACGTCCCCCGTACTAGTGATGGGAAGTTCGAATCATTTTTAGTGACTCGGTTCTTTGAATCTCATTCATCAAAATGAACGAATCTTTTTTTGAGTCATTTCGTTCATTTGATC
>JAQMYL010000036.1:34020591-34034774 GCA_030014365.1 Clarias pachynema
ACCACTTCAGCGCTGTTATTTCAGCCAAAGTGAAAATATGAACTAATCCCAGTAAAAATATTCAGTTTAGCTTTTCTGATTAATATCTATTGGTGCAGGTGTTTGTTTACATTGAGCATAAGTAGCTTATTTTAAAGTAGATTATTAAATCCGGCACATAACTGTTCAGAACATCGCTTTTACTCAACATTTAGCTTTCACTTATGGTGCAGGTTAAACTTCAGGCAGATATCTAAGTACTGCAAAAGTTTCATTAAATTCTGTCGAGCGCTCGATTTAAGACGCGCCCACAGTTTGACGTATGCACAGTACGCTGTCCAAACTTTCACGGGTTTAACGTCCGGGAAATACCTAATAACTGGCAAAGAGTCATTAAATTCTGTCTGGCCAGTTTTGTGTGATGCTGTGACACAATCTGACTGGACAGACATACATACAGAAAATGTGCTGAAAAGAGGCTGGTTTCGGGTGCTCCAGTGTATGAAACGTGAAGATATCAATGAAAGAGCGAGTTCACAGAATTCAGACAAAACCTTTCTTTTATTTATATAAATAATAAGCCAATAATACTTTGTTTGCTGTAATTCCACATTTTAAACAGTTACAATTAATACATTAATGAGTTTGTATATGCATTTTATAATTGGAATTTGTTTATAAAAAAATTTGACTTAATGCTATCATTAGCAAAAAAAGAAAATGGACAGAGGAAAAAATTCTATCTACTTGATATTTGTTGTTAAGTAGCATGGAAAACACAACTGCATTGAAAAAACAATAAAGAATTCCCCAGGAAACCAACCTGGCGTGGCTCAGTGTTTTAAGGCCATGAGTTACTGGTCTGCGTTTCGAATCCCAGTTCCACCAGATTGCCGCTGTTTGGCCCTGAGGAAGGCCGTTAACCCTGCCTGCTCCAGCGACACTCTGACCCCAGCCTACTAACAAAAGCTGGGAGAATAAAGAATTTCACTGTGTAGTAATGTACTGTACTGTATATGTGATGAATAAAGGCTGAACTTCTGGATTTAATCTCAGTTTAAAAATAAAAGTAAATAGTTAAATAATGCTTGGTTGATATTAAATTTATGACACCGGAATATATGCATTTACAAAGTTGATTTATTGTAGGAACAAGGACACGGTGTCAATGTGAAAACCTTGAATGAATTATACATATAATGTGTGTGTGTGTGTGTGTGTGTGTGTGTATATATATATATAAATAAAACTGCATGAAAAAAATATAGATATAACCTGATTTATTTTTTTTCCCTCCCAAAGTCAAATAAAAAATCTAATGTACTGTAAGACCGGAGATTCTTTAACACAGTCTGATTTGCTGTTTTTCCATGTTTAAAGACGTCTGATTTATTTTATAATCTCTCGATCGTGGCAAAATAATGCTACCTCTAGTTCCGTCAAGTGTTCCACATGTCAGGAGGAATGCTTAAACGTAATCCCGTAGGCTATTTTATCCACATCATGCGGTCCCGGTGCTCTGGTACGGTATATTAGACATGTGTGAAGGTTCTGAGTCAGATGAAAGATAACTCGCATTCCCCTGCTCCGTGCTAAAAGCCTCCCCTCGAGTCACGCCGATCAGTCCTGCAGTGGAAACGCCGCCCTGTTACAGAGCGCCGATACTGTATTACAGCTTTAAAACCAGCCACTGTGAAGGATCTCGTTCCGCTTAACGCCCCTGTGATCGCTGTAGTGCTGGAGTTTGTACACAGATGTACACCAGTCCGGTACGATACGAGCCAACAGACAGCGTAGAAGAGAAAACGAGTCAAGCTGTGGTTTAGAGTCACCTGCATCAAGTATAAAAGCAACGGCATTAAAGGTACGATTAAGGATTTTTAATTCAGCAGACTTTTCATAGATTTTTGTTATTTTAACTTCAATTCATTATTTTTTCTCAAAGGAAAATCTCTAGTTTTTGTGTCACTCAAGACTCAACTTAGTGCTCGTGTTTGTGTTTTGTATTTTTTGTTTGTTTGTTTGTTTTTAGGTTTGCAACAGATCACAGAGTTCACGGTTCGGATCATAGACCGTTTTTTGTTTGTTTTTGTTTTTAATTTGCTGTTTAAACAAAAGAGGATACTCACCTTTGAACTTTGAACAAAAAAAATAATCATGATGCTACATATTGCAATTTAATTTAATAACTGAGTGTTAAATATTTATCTTTTTGGGTGAGATTAAAATAAAATGTGTTTTGGGTGGATTATAATTTTGGTGAAACGAAGTGTATGCATTAAAAAAAAAAAAAAAAAAAGCTACATTAAAATTAAGCCTCGCACCTCAAAGGTCGGGGTTCGATTCCCGCCTCTGGGTCTGTGTGCATGGAGTTTGCAGATTCTCTTTTTTTGCTTTTGAACTTAGTTTCCACCGGGTACAAAAGCATTCAGACTAGGTTAATTGGTTCCCAAATTGTTGTTGTGCGTGTGCGCGCGCGCCCTGCTTTGGATTGCCACTTTGTTCATGATGTACCCCGTCTTGTCCCTTTAATCTCCTGGGGTAGACTCCAGGCCCACCACGACCCTGTACATTGGATAGGGGTTCAGTACTGCATAAGCGGGATTGTAAGTGTAATCTGGCAACCCTTGCACATGACTGAGAGAGTGAGAGCAAATAGAACGTCAAACATCTGACTTTCATGTTTAAACTTTACTCTAAGGTTCACATGCGTGGAGAGAGAGAGAGTGTAAAACTGAAAGCCACGCTACGATGGTTAAACTTTGCAATTAAATAAATGAAGTTTTACATGTGGCTGAACTTTGCGAAACGCTCCGTACGGATCCACTACGGTCCATCACACCACTGCTGCTTTACGTTTAAGGATGACGCACGGCAAGTATAGCGTCACGGCTCTTGTCAAGGTTCCAGTTTTCAGTCCTGACCTTCGCTTACTGTCTGGGTTGTGTTTCGAACTCTTGGGTTTTCACCCACCTCCCACAAAATTGCCCCCAAGTGTGAATGTGTGTAAGCTTTTCCAAGATATGACCTGGACCGTGATAAAGATTTTACTGAAGAGGCGAAATAAATGAGTAAAACTTATCATCTAATTAAGTGTTTTTTGGTAATTTGGCTTCAAAGCTAACACACAGGCTGTAAATGTTTCTAGTTTAACTTGGAAGATGATTATCAGCAGACTCTCCAAAGGCAGCGAACTACAAAGGCGAAATTCTGCAACTATAATTAGCAAAGCAAGAACATTTTCCTTATACATAACCGACTCTGTGTGTATTCTGTGTGTACATTTGCTTCAGTAGGACATCGGAACTGATATTTCCAGGCACCTTTTGGCAAACACTGACACAAGCATGGAGCAGGAGGATCTGACCGAAAGGGACCTGACCCTGACCGTGCTGCTCCCAGAGGGACGCGAGAAAACAGTCACAGTTCATGGCAGGTGAGAGAGAGCGAGAGAGCGAGAGATGGGAAGAATGTGAGAGTAATGAGTAACTCGAGTGGAATGCAGACACCATGGGATAACGTGTGTGTGTGTGTGTGTGTGTGTGTGTGTGTTTTCCTTCAGTAAACCAGTGATGGATGTGCTGGTCATTCTGTGCGCTCGGTACCGCCTGAACCCCTCAGACCATGTGATCGAGCTTTTTTCCACCAATCACAACAAGCTCAATTTCAAGCCCAGCTCTCTGATTGGCTCTCTGGAAGCCGAGCTCGTTGTGCTGAGACCCAAACGAAGTGACATCAGAAAGACGCCGAACGTTCCCGTGGTAAGCTCCGACGAATCGAAACCATCCGTAATCTTCCATCTTCTTGTGCTGTAACAGATTTTTATGCATTTATTTTTTCTAAGAAGAAAAATTCTCTGCCAATGGAACAAATTCTTCAAAAACTTTTTTAAAAATAGTAAAACTGTCTAGAAATGAGTAGAGGGTGATTCACTTGAAAGAGGCCCCGAATATTCTGTAATAACTCTTTGATGAAGCCAAAAAAAAGTACGCTACATATGTTGTCTAATTGACGTATGTGTAATCAATTGCATAACGATTTTGCGCGACGAAGTTGCACGTCACCGCGACGCGTCCTGAGGATGCGTCAGGAACACCGTATTACTTCCTGAATTCACACCGACACTGAATTGGTGACCCGATAGGTTCCCACTATGAAGTGCAACCTCATGTGCAGGTGTACACCATCATCCTGATGAGAAGTCGAGTGACTGAAGCGGTATAGCGTTAAACCGTACATTATGTTCTGTTTTTTGTTCAGATTATTTCCCCTTAGCGAGAGTTATTACAGAATATTCGGGGCCTCTTTCGAGTGAATCACCCTGTATAATAATCTTGTTTTAATTTTAAGAAATATTAGATAAATTTGACTAGATACAAAGTATTTTTGCGTGCTAAGGTGTGGCTTTTTGCAGTGTACAGCTACTGTAACCATAAGGTAAAAAAAAAAAAGTTAAAGGAATAACACAAGCTTGGATTATGGACGTTCCCCAACATTAAACATAAACATAAACTGATATAACGTATGACATTTTGGTTAAGTTAATTAATATAAACCTTGTATTTATTTGCAAATTGCTGTGATATGAGTGAAATGAAACTACTTGACATGTGCTTTATCTTTTCATAGTTTAATTTCGTTTTATTTATTTATTTATTTAACTGTGTCTTATTTCTCAGTTAATTATCATTTAGTTTTTGACTATTTTAACCTCCCAGGCCACAGTGCGTCTGATGATAAACTACAGGAAGTCCCATAAGGCCGTGGTGAGGGTCAGTCCCAGGGTTCCCCTGGCCGAGTTGATGCCAGTTGTGTGCGAGAAGTGCGAGATGGATCCAAACACCACTGTGCTGTTGAGAGACGGCCAATCGGAAGAGCCGCTGGATTTGACCAAAACTCTTAACGACTACGGCATCAGAGACGTGTATGTGAAAGGTAATTCATCATGGAGCTTGGAGTTCTGGAACCTGTGGGGGAACTTAAACCGGTTTGCATTTCCATTATTTAAACTAACAGCACTGGTAAAAAAAAAAAAAAATGTCCGCGGGATTTAGAGAAAGAGACATGAGAGAGAGCTAACATTCGGGCGAGGAGAGTAATGATCAGTAAGCATGACCTAGTTCCTGGACTGTCTAGTAGGAATTAAAAAGATTCCTGGACTGAAAATCAGTCCTGGTTTCTCAGATGGTAACCTGGTCCTTTGGACTCTTTGATTCCCATATAGGAAAAAGTTCCAATTGCTTTAGCTTTGATCTTCCTGCTGCATCATGTTGGTCTTTTTTGAAAATAAGTGTTTGTTTTTTTTTTAATGTTTTTTTTTCTCATCCTTTCACAGCTGTTTCAAGTCCTCCAACTGCCCCAGCAACACTGACTGCAGAAGGTACTGAAACACGTAAACATCTCTAATCGCAATATAACTGGATGTGAAATTGAAAAAGAAATGATTTGTTCTGTCTTTGCAAATACACTAATGTAAAAAGGTAATTTGATGTATAATTAATAATAAAATGACATCTGCACAGACCCTTTTCTGCCAGTCATACACTCACTCACTCACTCACTCACTCACTCACTGATGAATGTTTCCGAATGCTTCATGCTTTAACGTTTCGAAATGATCATGAAATGAGCAAAAAATACTTCATTTGCTGTGGATCTAAACTCATTTGAGTCAAACTGCAAAATACATCACTGTTCATAAAGTTACATGCACACTTTACTGGACGCCAGTTTTTTGTTTGTCCGTCCAGATTGCGAGAAGGACAAGTTGGTGACGGAGGAGAAAGTCCTGGGGGAGAAAGAAAACCGAGGATTCCTCAGCTTGTTCAGGAGAAGCAAGAAATCTGCTGAAAAGGTCTGTTCGATCTCACCTTGTGGCTCACCATGAACTGCAGTGAATAGAATGATGAAGTGGTACTGTAATCCCAGAGGCTCCTCCCATGTGTCTCAGATGTTTAGCCAGCGAGATATACTGTAAACATCGCATTTCCTGTTGAACATGCTGTAAAAATGAATGTCGAGTCTTTAATCATCTAGTTTCCTCGAGCACTTCTGTATCTGCTTCAGACATCTGATTAGCCAGAAACATTTTCCTGTTTCCTGATCTGCCCTGTTTTTTTTTTCTTTTCACCCCAATTTATCTGCCTCTTTCTCTGCTTGGGACCGTAGACTGCTCCCAACTCCAACACTATTAGCGCTCCCAACTCCAACACCATTAGCGCTCCCACCTCGCTGGCGCTGAAAGATCCGCCTGTAAACAGTACAGCAACAAACTCCACCTCGTCCACCGAGTCCTCTGAAATGCCCAAGAAGAGACGGGCGCCTCAGCCTCCCAGCATGCCCGGCTCCCAGGGCGTGTCCTGTGAACCGAACGTTAATCAAAAGGCCACGCTGGCGTCCAGCGATAATGAAAAACAGGTGCGTAGTCTTGAGCAGGAATGTACAAACATGTGAGTGAAAGCATATTAGCATGTTATTAGAATGTTTAACGGCGCTCTGATAACAAAAGCCTCAGATTTGTGTTGAAAAATGATTGAACAAAAATACGCTGGCCGGTTGGACCTTATTGACATTGTAACAGATCTCTTGAAATCCTGAGTGTGTTTGTTTATTTATTTATTTATTTATTTATTTATTTATTTATTTTGTTGATATTAATATTATTATTATTATTATATGTATGGGTGTGTGTGTGTGTATGTGTGTGTGTGTGTGTGTGTGTGTATATATATATATTTTTTTATTTTTGTATTTATTTTTTATTTTTGTATTTATTTTTTATTTATTTATTTATTTATTTTTTATTTATATGGGCAGATCTCGGGCTTTAATGTAAAAAGTTATAAACCAAAAATGTTTAATAAATAAAGAATAAAAATAAATAAATAAATACGCTGGCCAATGAGGACGCAGTCCTGTAACACCTACACAAAAGCAGCTGACTAATAATGGAGAGCTGCTCCAACGTCCACCACAAACTCCACCGTCATTGGCCAATGACGACGAAGCAGTATTTTAACACCTGCCCAAAAGCAGCTGACCAATGAGAGAGCTGCTCGAGCATCCATCACGAAATCATTTGGCCAATGAGGACGCAGGTCTGTAACCGCCACCCACATGGGACATTTTATGTGAGAAAAACAAACCAAAAACTGATCAGTGAAAGAAAAGTGGCGAAACTGCATTGCATTGAAATATCTTCTTTTTTTTTTTGCTTTTGAACTTAGTATTTTGGTTTGCGATTTATTTATTTATTTATTTATTTCACTTTTCAATCTAATAAGTTCTTTTATTTTTGTTCAGTCTTTTTGAACACACATCTGATTCCATATAAACTGGGCGACTGGACGGCTTGTCTTCAGCCTGAGCTTGTTTAAAATAAGACGGTCAACCATTAGAAGGTTTAACTGGACTAAAGTAGTTACATGTACGGTCCTGCATGCGGCTAAAAGCTCATGCACTCTGACCCACATTGCTTGTTGAACATCTTATGTCAGATTTAGTCATTTTTTTTGCAGATATATTAAGTTAACATTTTCAGGGAAGGCTTTCCACTACATTTGCATGTGTGTGGTGTCCAGGGTGTGCTGAGTCGCCTCTCGTCCACTGAGGCATCTCTTAAGAAGAACAAACGTAGGGCTCCGCCCCCTCCAGCCATAAGCCCCTCCCTCCCAGACTCTTCTGATAAAGGTACGGTCTACACCATTTATAATTCCCCTTATACACCGGTGCATTATTCATATATTTATGGACGGAAGTACAAAGGGAAATGTCAGGCTCTCTACATACATCAGTAAGAGTCGGCTTTGTGCCTCTGTGCTTGTGTGCAGACACTGTCCTGCCAGGAGGGGGCGCTTAGGAGACAACACGGCTCCATCACTGTTGCTTCTGTCTTATTGTCCAGCTCACTGGTGAAGGGCAGATCCTCTCTCCTTCTCCTCCTCCTCCTCATCCTCTGCCTGGGCATCTCTTTATGTCAGCTTTGTCACCTTTCTGTCATGTCCGTGTCAATGTTAGCCACGTTATCGATCCTGCACCCGCACTGCGTGCCACATGTGTGTCGGAGACGTTGATCCGGGATCAGGACCGGTCTGTCTCATTGAATGAATTGGAAAGGACTAGAACTAGTCAGAGATGTTCAGCGCTGTTAGCGGTGGTGCGGTTTGATGTGTCATTGATGTCGCATTAAAATCGATTAATTTTAACAAACGGAAATGAAACAGATCTAGTAAAGAACGCCATGAATTGCAGGCTGTTCATTTTTTTTAACACTATATTATACATATGTAAAAAGACTGTTCCTAAGAGGGTATATAAAAACATGATCCATTTTAAAAGGTTGCCAGATACTACAGTATAAATGTAAGCACAGAATTGTCAAATTAATATATGCTTGCTAGCTAAAGTTAGCACTGTAACCTCATGAAGCATTAATTATTTTCTTTAATCCAAAGATCTAATATGAAAAACGATTGCCTTTAAAGTGCCTTCTAAATATCACTCTTTTGTTGAAACAGTTAATCAGTAGCAGAAGTCCTTAAGCCGTGACAAGCATCTGTTTGGCCAATTATTGACGTTTTGCTTTAATTAAATATTGATCGATCCCCTGTTCTATTCTGGTCCAATTTCACCTTGTCATTGTAACCTTTTCTATATTTTACACAAAAAAACAGGACCGTGTTTTACTATAATAAATAATATTTATCTGCTTTTCTGTTTGGTTTGTTGTTAATTAAAAAAAAAAAGTCATACTTTTTGTTTATTTTTGCTTTTTTTTTTTTTTTTTAGATGTCCTCTTTGCTCTGATGTGCTTTAAGCCTTGTGGTTATTGCTTTTCTTGCATTTCTATATAAATATTTTTATATATTTGTTGCTTTTGCTCAGTGCCATGTCTGTCATTAACACCAATAAAATGCAAATATTAACTTAGGAAAAAAAGGGAAATTGCAAATATTTGAATTTGACACATACGAAAGTTTACGTACTCTAAATGGATTTGCTATATCTCAATTGCAGTGGGTCGAAACTTTACATACAGTACAATTGCTAGACTTTGCCTTTAAACAGCATGAAAAATTCCAAAAAAATGTGTAATAGCTTTAGATTATGATGGGCTAACTGAAATATTCTAAAGTATTTTAAGGCCCACCGTCTTTGTTTGACAATATGAGAAAATCAAAAGAAATCAGCCAAGACCTCAGGAAAAAAAAAAAAAGAATTGTGGATCTCCACAAGTCTGGTTCATCAAGTCTTACAAGTAAATTCCAAGTACCATAAGGTACCAGCTACAACTTTACAAATAACAGTGTGAAAGTATAAACACCATAGGACCACTCGAGCATCATACCGCTCAGGAAGGAGAATTGTTCTGTTTCATAGATGTCAATGTATTTTGGTGCAAAAAGCACAAATCGATCTCAAAACAGCAGCAAAGAAACTTGTAAAGACATTGTTGGAAATATACAGTTACGCAAAAGTATCTATATCCACAGTAAAACGAGTCCTGTATTAATGTTACTTGAAAGGCTGCTCAGTAAGGAAGAAAACCTCACAAAAAGGCAGACTACAAGACAAAGATCCTGCTTGTTGGGGAATTGTCCTCTGATCTGATGAAACAAGATCATTTGTTATTTCTGGATTAAAAAGTTGGAGGCTTGTAAGATGATTACCACTATAAAAACCGTAAAACATGGGGTTGGTAGCATCATGTTATGGGGTGCTTTGCTCCAGGAGGGACTGGTTGTTAGTTAGGCTTTTGGCTACTTCTGTTGAGGGGTCACCACAGCGGACCATCTGATCCATACACAACTTGGGTTTTACGCCTGATGCCGCTCCTGATGCAACCCTCCTATTTTATCCGGGCTTGGGACCGGCACTACATCCACTGGCTGGGGTTTGGGAATTGCGTGAGAATTGAGTCTTCCACATGGCAGGTGAGAAACCTAAAACCAATGCCAGTGAGTCACCAATGCCCAGCGATCCTGCTTGTTGGAGGGACTGGTGCACTTCACAAAATAGTTGGCATTATGTGGAGGGAATATTACAGTATGTTAATATATTGAAGCAACATCTCAAGTAATCAGCCAGGAATTTAAAACTTGATCACAAATGGGTTTTCCAAATGGACAGTGACCAAAGTCCAAAACTGTGGTAAAATGGCTTAAGAATACTAAATTCAAGTTATTTAAATGGCCCTGACCTCAGCTCTATAAAAAAGAAGTTGTGGGCAGAACTGAAAAATCAGATGTGAGCAAGAAGGCCTCTAAACATGACTCCGCTACACCAGTTCTGTCAGGATGAACCGGCTACATTATTATTCCAGCAACTTGCTGTAAGAAGCTGGTGGAAGGCGACCTGAAACATTTGAACCCGGTTAAACGCTTTAAAGGCAATATTACAAAATACTAACTTAAGTGTATGTAAAATTCTGACCCACTGGGAATGTGAGGCAAGGCTGAAATAATTTTTTTTCTCTGTACTATTATTCTGACATTTCACATTCTTTGGATAAAGTAATGACTAGTAACTGACCTAAGACAGGGGAATGTTTACTTGGATTAAATGTCAGGGATTGTGAAAAAGTTTGTTTAAATGTATTTGCCTAAGGCGTATGTAAACTTCTGACTTCAACTTTAATTTTTTTTTATGTAATGATGTATAAATAAATGTAAAGAAGAAAAATTAGGACAGATTAAGACACAGGGTGGAAGGTTAGAACAAAGTCTG
Source organism: Clarias pachynema (assembly GCA_030014365.1). NCBI lineage: Eukaryota > Metazoa > Chordata > Actinopteri > Siluriformes > Clariidae > Clarias > Clarias pachynema. Next base: position 34,031,296 of record JAQMYL010000036.1, read on the forward strand.
ATGTTTTGCTTTCTAGAGGACGACTCTAATGAAGACCAATCCAGCGACTTTAGCCCGACCTGCTCGTCTGTTCCATCATCCCCTCTAATGACCGAAGTCCTGGCTGAATTTAATGGCAGAATGAAAAGCATGGATCATGGAGACATCTGGTTTGATTGGTATTTCAAGACATTTCTCTATCTATTCTCAATGACAAATGCGGTTCAGAAAAAAATGTTTCTGTACAACCTTTTGAAGACCAATTTATTTGAAGAAACGTCACACTAGTTAGGGAAATTCCAGTCATTCCACTGAATTTGGCACAATTTCTAAGAAGCATAATAAAGTTTGGATCTTCACTGATGCGGAGCGAGTGTTCAATGTGATCCTCGCTTTATCATTACCCAGTGATGCTTGTGAGAAGCCTCTCCAGCTACTTCATTATACAGCTCTCCTGCTGGTTTCGCTTTCATTGATCCTGCCCTCTCATCATCTCCTCTCTTTAGGTCTGTTACAAGTTCACCTCCAGCATCGAACCTTCCTCCACTGTCTGCGCCTCAGGAAAGTGATCCCGTGGTGCCCCCTGGCTGTGAGCTGCAAAGACATGGCTCTCAGAGAGACGGCCTCACCACCTTCACCGTAGTGCCCCGGAGGAGACCTCCGAGCATGAGACAATACGAGTTTCTCCTCACGTTGGAGACCTTGGAGACAATTAATGGAGATACAGAAGGAAATCTGGAGTTGGGTGTTTTAGCATCCAGAGAGGTCGAGAAGATCGAGAAAGTTGAACAAACAACTGAAGAATTTGAGAACGTTGTGGAAACAAATAAAGAGATGGGTATCGCAGATCCGTTTGAGAAATTACATCTGAATACGGATGCAGAGAAAGAACAATCAGAGGACGGAGATGAGTTGGACGTTCATGAGCAAGGAGACTGGATAGAGGAGTACAGAAAAAGGAGAAGGAAATTTCTAATGCATGATGATTGGAAAGAACCAAAATCATTAAAGATATCTACAAAGGTATTCGATGAAGAAACTGTGGTTGATGCACCACCATCACTACCAACAAAACTTTCAGTTTGTTGGGAAGAAGATGACACTGAAGAACAGAATCTAGAGGAAATTGAAAGTTTTGTGAAAGAGGAGACTCGTGAAGACAAAGCGGCAAAGATTTTCACTGTCCGACCCCCAAATCCATCCAGATCTGACCCTCAGCATGACCCCACATTCAATCCTGCATATACCCAAGAACCCTACTGGGATGTGAAGCTTTCCTCTAACCTCTCTTCCTCTGACTCTGACACACCTTTCACAAGTTCTGAAAACCACTCTGGTCTTCATAATCACCAACCCTTTTCAGATGAGCCTACTTCGCCTCAGGTCTCAAAATCTAAACCCGACCCCAGCTTTAAGCATTCTCCTCCAAGCTCGGTATCTCGGTTTGCTTTGGCTGTCTCCCAGAGAGTTCAGAGTCTTGGAAATGGCATCTGTCCTTTAATTCCATCTGCACGAAGAACAACTCCTCATCCTCAAAGTCTCGGGTCTCGACAAACATCCCCTCAAAAGCTCTACTTCCAAAACTTGATCTCGGAGGAGTTCATGTCCAAGAATCCCTGCAATGAAGCTCCGCCCATTTCTGACGATCCACCATTTGTCAGTATGACGCCGCAGGCAAGGAGGCAGGCTTGGAGCTCCTTTTCACGTACACAGTAAGTAAATACCTCATTCTTTTTTGCCTTCAATATTTATGTTTATTTGGAACAGCATATGTGTGGAATTTGTAACACCAATTAACATAACTGTAAAAAAAAAAAAAAAAGAAAAATTTAAAATTTAATTTAAGTCAATCTTTTTCTTATTTTTTTTTATCGTTAACTCCTCTTCATTGGCTGATTTATATAGATTTGAATTTGGGATTTTACATTCACATTAATCATAATTTGCCCATAATTCATTAGAAACTGATTACCAACAAAATACTTTTGTGACATCACAAAAGAGTTTAAACCAGTTGGGATGGAACAATCATGCGCAACTTACATGCTAACCAGAAACTTAGCTCATCAACCTGCAAGATAACTTGGTCGTAGTTTTAAAAAAAAGTTAACAAAAGTTTAGGCTAGTTTTAGTGCTAGCATAAAAAAAAAAAAAAAAACAGTTAGCAACGTCCTGTAAAAAGCAACGGCATAGCATACCTTTAAAATATGCCGATATTTGGACTTTATATGTGGCTAAAGGTGAAGAGAGTTTTTCTAAACCTATGTAGTTCTGTTTTATAATTTAGTTAATACGGTAATAACTTGCACAGGGACTTTTTGTTGTTTTATGGTAACATGTTTTTTTTTTTTTTTTTTTACCCCACACACATTTTGAAAGTTAAAAAAAAAAAAAAAACAGACACTTATGAGTCAACAACCGATTATAGCTACTATAACATACCCAATAACAGTAACTTACTTGTTTCAAGGATCATCATTAAAAAAATGACAAGTTGTAAACATTTTCTAATCGTTCTGAAGTATTCTTTCCAAGGCCCTGTTTAGAAGTAGAACATATACTGTACAAGGGGCGTTCAAGTCAAACCAGGACTTTTGATTGTGCAGAATAACAGAACACCGTTCAAAAGATCTACTTTTTTTTCTCTATATACTGTACTACACTAATGCACTTATCCCAGTTTTACACTAGAGCTTGGATACCATCAAGGTAGAAAGTTTTCTATCCTCTTTCTCGTCTCTGTTTAAAAATGAAGATCTGGGTTCACGTGAAGCTGCAACATCTCATTTTGTTGTTTTGGTAATTTAAAAAATGATGTTTTATAAGAAACTCCCAACCTCATACTGGCCACCCCACCACTTGCACATTACAGGAACTGGGCACAGTCCTGACCTCACTCCAAGCCATTTCCACATGTTTAGGCCATTGAAGGAGTTCCTGGGAGGCCAGCGTTTCAGCCAAGAAGCAGGCAGTCCGATCATGGCTCCTCCATGTCGTATTGAGAGAACTTTCTACCTTGATGGTGTCCAAGCACTTGTGAAACACTGGGATTTGTGCAGTAGTGTAGCAGAGGATTATATAGAGAAATAAAGGTAGTGTTTAACCCACATAACTGTGTTCTGTCATTCGAAACAATCAAAAGTCCCGGATTGACTTGAACACCCCTCGTACAGTAGATTGACATGTCGCACTCATAATAGTGTCTGCCTTGTATATACACAAGTGGTTTCTTCCTTCCTCTAAGTGTATGGAAGTGTGTTTGTGTGTGTTTGTGAGGAGGAAGCTCCACCTCTGAGGCTGTCCGTATCCTGTAGGAGTGCATTTAGAGCGTAAATATCCTGTGTGTGTGTGTGTGTGTGTGTGTGTGTGTGTGTGTGTGCGCGCACATATGCATGGAAGCAGATATTAAAAATAACTTACTGTCTTTCCATGACTTCAGAGATTATTTTTGGTATCACATGTGCAGTGATCGTGAATATACAAGTTAAACTAAAAATTTG
>JAQMYL010000036.1:34038561-34061678 GCA_030014365.1 Clarias pachynema
GAGCGACCTTTTTATCCTTAGCTGAAGTTCTACACCATATCCAGTTATTAATATAGTTGTAAACTTGTGTGTGTGCGCGTGTGTGTGTGAATTGTTGTATTTCAGCGCGAGTGTCGTATCGAGACGCAAAGGCGTGTTGTGTTGTAAATGAAATTAATGCACAAACAGAATACACACACACACACACACACACACACCTGACCTTCACATGTGATATTGACAAGTTCGCTTTTTAGACACTTCTCATTCTGCCTCATACATTTCTCAGACTTACTGGATTTGCTTTTTTTTTTTTTTATTTCACTCATGATTGATTCTGACAATTTTATTTATTTTTTTACATGTGATTTGTTTCCTTTCAGATCTGATTCTAACATTTTTTTTAAATTTTTTTTTTACACGTGATCGCTTTAGACTTTTGCATGTGATTCTTACTTGAATTTGTTCATGATTTCTTATCTGCCAAAACTTGGTATTGGTGCTCAAAAGTGCCTCACCAAGTTGAAAAAGTGAATTGTATATGATAGGATCATGTACGTAACAGCATTTTTCATAGTTCATTAATGATTCTTATCTCCTGATCAATACTTCATATTTTGTAAATATACTTACACATTTATATTTTTATCAGATAAAAAGAAACACATTTGCTAAATACAATTTCATGCCCTTTTGAGTCTGTAGTGTCTGTAACTTTTTGAATTCAAATCTTTGTGATCTTAATTGTCATTCAGATTAATCTTGCCAATTTAGATTTTACATGAAAAGGCATAAAGCTGAAAAATATTTTAGAATATTATTTAAAAATGCAAAATTGTAAAGATATTGCAACATGAATTTGACATGGTTACGGACACTACAGATTTTTTAAAACTTTTTAAGCTTTTACCAAAAAAGCAACAGTTTCTACAGGTCATATGCTTCTAGAAGTTTACACCAATTTTAGTATCAATACCCATAAAGAAATATGAATAATTTGGATTTTAAATGATTATTGTTTGAAGCGAGACAGGCTGAAAAATGACCAATTTTGGGGCTTATAGAAAATCATCTCTTCAAAAGGGCTGAAGTTAGCAACTGAAGGTAGCTTCTCTGGCACACATATTTTCTGTATGATGTACAGCATAAAATAAATGAATTAAATCATTATTTTTCAGATCTGATTCACTTTCATACAGTTTAGTTATTTTTTTCTGACTCGTTTACTCAAAAATTCGTATATAAATTTCTTATTTCATTGAGTCACGCTACATGATTCATCTTCCATGTGCTTTCTTATATTTGGTAAATTTTTTGGTAAAGTTTTTATAAAGTTGATTGTTTGAAACATGATTTGTTCGTTTTCAGATCTGATTCTTACTTGATTCATTTATTTTTTTAACAGATTTCTTACAAGATTAGTTGATTTTTAGATGATTCTGACTTGTTTACAATTCACATGTGATTGTTATAATATTTTTGATTTGTTTGTTTGTTTTTACACAATAGTGTGTATGCAGTCTGCACCTGAACTAGAAGCTCGATAACTTTCCTAAAGCCCTCAGAAGTGATGCTCAGGTTACCTCAGGTTATCAGATGAGATTAAAATGTCAAAGTTACAGATTAACTGTAATAAAATTATACAGTCTACTAAAGACCAGGTTTAGGAAGATCATTATGGAGCTGTGAAGATTCTGCACATGCTAATGCTGATAATTAACCACTGTTGAATTACACAGATCCGCTGACGCAACCTGATCTAATGTGAGACACTCAGGAAAAAAAAAAAAATCTTGTTGGCTTATAAGTTACACAATTACTGACAGCATCCCATCTGCTGCTGTACGTAATCTGTAAGAAACCTCGACTCATAAAGGGACCACCGGAGGACAGTGAATTACATGGTGGTGGCTCGTCCTCTTCGCAGCAATGATTCTGAAACAATCCGATAACAAAACAAACAAAAAAAATTCTCCCAATTCATGTATAGTGTGCACACTGTGTGTGTGTGTGTGTGTGTGTGTATCTAAAAAAATGACTACAGTCATAAACCTACAAAAAAATCTAACCTATGACTAAAAAAAGTGAGTGCAGGGACTGTACATACAGTACATGCCAGGTGTACCTAATAAACTGGCCGCCTGATACATAGGAAGCTCTTTCCAAAACAAAAAAAACACAAAAAAAAACACTCATCATTCAGAGAAGGCTATTTAATCCTTCCATTTTATCTATTCTTCATTCGTTTTTGATCCGTCCATCCTGGCTTGACCTTTTGAACACACACACACACACACACACACACACACACTCAAAGACAAGAGGCTTGAGATATTCAAAAACACACTGAAGATGTTGAAAAGCCCTGATGTTCTTGGAAGACATGACTCTCTGACCCTGTGTGCATATTTATCACAGTGTGATGCAGTGAACTGCGAGCTGTCAGGAATAAAACACACACACACACACACACACACACACACACACACAACGCAACAGAATAAATGCATTAAAGGTGCTGTGTGTTTGTATGTGTGTGTGTGAGAGAGAGAGAGAGAGAGATAAAAAAAAGAAAGAAATACAAGCTGTAATAAATAGAAATTCCTCCACAATACTGGCACGCTTTATTCTTTGTAATGCTATTCGCAGCCGTATGTGACACGACTCTGTCAAAATGAACAGGAAGTTAAAAAAAAAAAAAAAAAAAACAGGAAACAAGACGAGGTAGAAAAGAGGAAGCAGGAAAGTGTTCCAGGGTGGAGATAGTGAAAAATGAAAATGGCTGATGACTCCTTTAATTTTTCCTAAAAATACAGAGACGGGTTAGGCTTCAGAGCCTCTCTCATAACTTTACTCCTTTACAAAGAACAAAAATAAATGACTTGATGATTATAATTTATAAAATTTGGGTGAAACCGGATTTATTTAGGAGGGTGTGAATTAAACACACCTTCTTATCCCTTTAACATCAGCTTTAAAATAGGATTAACACCCCTGCTGCCTGTTTTAGTGTTTGTTGAATATATTAAACTCTCTCTGTGTGTGTGTGTGTGAGAGAGAGAGAGAGAGAGAGAGAGAGAGCAAGAAAGTGACACTGATCTAAACTGAACTTAGAGACAGCGGATACAAGAGACACACAAACAAAAATAAAAGAAATAAAAAGATAGATTGAGAGAATGAAACAAAATGAGAGCAACATCCGTAAGAGAAATAAGAGAGACAAAGAGAGAGACAACACAGAAAAAAGATATATGAGGCAGATATAGAGAGAGACAGACATAGGGAGAAACAACTACAGAGACAGAAAGAAAAATGGAGAGACATAGCCAGGCAGATTGACCCTTAGATACAAAGAGACAAATACAGAGACAAACAGACCCTCAGAGACAGAGCAAGAGACAGACTGATGAACAGAGACAGTGAGAGACACAAACATGTACAGGAATAGTGAGATATAGACAGACAGACAGACAGACAGATGTACTATATACCAAGAGAGACAGTTACAGAGAGACTGACTATTAAATGCAGCGACAGAGAAATAGAGAGACACATACTGTAGATACAGAGAGAGACGGTCAGAGAGACAGGCAGATATGGAGAGACACACATGTAGACACAGGGACAAACGGACCCTCAGAGACAGAGCAAGAGACACAAACATATACAGATATACAGTATAGACAGATATACTGTATACAGAGAGGGACAGAAAGAGAGACAGAGACACAGAGAGAGAGACAGACAGACAGACAGAGAGAGAGAGAGGACACATGGATACAGAAAAAGAGAGAGAGAGAGAGACACACACACACAGACTAAGCATGAGACAGACAGAAAGACTGACAGATACAAAGACAGACAGGATGCAAGAGACATGCATAAAATAGACAGTGAGACAGACAGAAACAAGGAGAGACAAGCAGATACATGAAAAGACAGACAGCAGGAGAGGGAGTGAGAGACAGACAGACAGAGATAGAGAGAGAGACATATTGAGGGACAGGCAGATATAGGGAGAGACAGATGGAGAGAGAGAGAGAGACACAGACAGACAGACAGGCTGGTGTTTAATATGCTTCCTGTGCTCAGTCCTGTGTGACACGGTGACGGTTAGACGGCGGTTAGCGGCGGTGGCGGTTAGACTTGGCGGAGCGGCGCGCGCCTCACTCCCTCCTGGCGGACCGGTGGCTTCTTCACCTCGCGCTCATCAGTATTCCGGCGCGGTGGTCTCGCGCTCCTTCCTGCCGGCCACCGCGTCCGTATCAGCCCGCGCGCGCTCTGTCTCTCTCACACACACACACACGCGCACGTGCCCCGCCGAGAACGGAACAGGACGTAGCGCCGCCGCACGCGCTCCTGCACGCCGCCTAAACCCTTAATTAAGACCCCGAGCGGAGAGACGGACGTGAGAGCGAGTCAGACTGAAACCTGCTCTTATTACTCCACATCCGGTCTGTGTGGGTTAATCAACCTCTAATCATCAGTCAGCTACAAGAGTCTGAATAAAAAAAGTAAAAGTATCAAAACTAACCACTGAAAGTTTTTTATTTCTAAAAATGATTTGTCCATCTGTCACCAAGTGTTCGTGTTCCCTCATTGAGAAATGATTCAGGCTGAGCTGCGAGCCACGAATGCACCGCTGTCTTCAGTTCTTCATCAGAAGTGACTCGTCGGTCCTCAAAGGGCCGCTTTCAGGGGACCGAACAGGTGACGGAGCGAGATTAGGACTATAGAGAGGACGCTTTAACAGCTCAGAGTGTCGACAGTGTGAGCAGAAGTGTGCGGACGTGCATAATCACACAAGGTCACGACGTCCTTCGATATCAGTCCTCTGTGTTTAATCCGGAGTTTAGACTTCAGCTCTTCAATAGATTCAATTGTTGAACCTTTTTTCTGATAATGTTCCAATACTTCTGGCCCTTGAGAATCCCAGAAAACTGTAAGCATTGATGTATTTTCCAGCTGATGGTCGACTTTTGAACTTTTTCTCAGTCGGCGATGGAGAATGTTTCTGTTCCATACTCTCTGCCTCGTCACCAGTAATGATTCTCTTTAAGAAACTTTCACCTTCCTTAGAGTATCAGACCAAGTTCTGTTTGCAGATATCCACACGATTCAGTTCTGTGAGTTGTTTCGGTACCAGGTACACCCTCAGACCAGAAAGAAAAACATGCAAACACTGCTCTTCTTTCGTGCAAATCACAAGTGTCCATTTTTGCTCGCACTGCAGTTACAAATGAACTGATGTAACATGTTTAACAGAAGTTCAAATTCAGCGTAATGGCCAACAGAAGTTTTAATATAACCAGAGTGCGGATCATTTTTGACTCATGCTTGTAGTTTGCCGTAGCTCTGCCGTAGGTCTCCGTAGCCCCTTGGATGGTTATGATTGACTACAGAAGGCCATGTACTGTATGACTTATGAAAAACCTGTGTTAGACCTGTAAATGATAAAAGAGGCATAAATCCACCTTTAGTCTAAAAAAAAATCTTTTTCAGGATTCTCTAAATCATATCCATATGTTTGGAGATTGTTATTCGTCAGGGACGATCTTATCATTTTGATTCATACACATTCACATTTCATACGCACTTCCATAATTCTTTTGATTGTGTAAAGCTGCTTTGCGACAATGCTAACTGTTAAAAGCGATATACAAATAAATTGAATTGAGTTAAATTGTCAGCTTTGTGCTCGTACAATTATTTCATGAGGCTTCTTTTCAATAAGGTGTTTAAGACAGTAAAAGGCGACTTCCACTTGTAGGGTTCCTTTGAATATAACTCTAGAGCTATGCTTTAGGGTTCTAGTAACAGCCCCAATAACATAAGTGCTAATTAAAAAGAATTCAAAATGTCAACCAGATATAAATTGTCCCTCTTCGTTCCACCCTTTCTCTCCCGCCGTTTTGTGCTCCGTGCCCCCTGACACCAGGTCTGCGCGTGCCAGCTTTTTTTGCTCACCAGTGCATAGAAATATTCATGATTTATGCTAAACACGAACCTCTCATGCAAAGCTGTGAGCAGAAAGAAAAACCAAGGCTAAATAATTAGTCGGAGTGTAACATGGATTCTGTCAGCTGCCCGTCATGTCAGCACAGGTAACGATGCAAGGCGATTTTTATTTATTAGCCTCACCGCGAAGGCGCACTTAAATACCCTGGCTGTTTTCACTGTGCAGGGTTTGGCCCTGTTCCAATATTGTTTTTAACGCTCCCGACTCTTTTCGACTTCACAGTCGTCGAACCTTTGTTGCCATCCTAAGGGCTGTTCCAGCACTTTATCAGCTGAAGCGAAGTTCGTTAGATGAGACCTCGAAGCGGCGAGAGATTGAGTCAACATCAGGAGCGGAATTTACCCAGAAGGCATTGTGATCTGACGCAGGTTCTTCAAACCAGCAAAAGATGGTGGGTGAAGCTGTGCTGATATGTGAGCAAGAGCAGGGAAATGCTTCATTTTTACAGGGGATAAGTTTAGAACTTTGTGCGAAAGTAGAACCTGATAAAGATGTTACACACTCTTGCTGGTGACTGTAAATGGCCACTTGTTTGACATAACAGTGTACATCATAAACACAATCACGAATCGCAGGATTATTGTAATGTTCTGCTATTAGATTTTAACCCAGGATCATCTTTTCACCTTTACGAGCGGTGTCTGTTTACTCTCTCTGATATTTGTACACTTTTCTGACCGAATACTGCAACATGATTCACATACTCTAATGTTTCACTTGACTGTATTTAGCTTTAGTCCAGATCATGTATGAAAATGATTCCTCACGCTGCCAGAACCATTCTTAGTCGATCTGAGTCTGGCCGTCTCATGAGGACAGAAAAACTCCATAGATGTGATAACCTGGTCATGCAGTACATTCAGGTCGTCAGCTGACTTCATTTTATTGCCACATAACGTTGCTGAGTCTAGACCTGAGCAACTGAAGTAAGATCATGACACTTGCGCTTATACGCTTCCCTTCTTACCCTGATCCGCCCATCTCTCTGGAATAGGCTCAATCCGGATGCATTGGACCACATGACCTTTTTTCATTATGATCCTGAAGTGTTTCATTTATGATGAATCCTACCATCAAGTATTTTTCTTATGGCCACGTTGAGGTTTAGTCCCAACCCTGTGAGTTCTCGTCACATCATGTGTGTGTATGGAAATGCTCTTACACTCCCACACCACTTCACTGAATATCAGAGTTGAAACATTCCTGTCCATTGGGTTTCCAAATCAATCTTAAACACACCAATGAGTTCCATTGAAGCATTTATGCTTTTTCATTGTGATTGTCGTTTAAAAAAATTAAAAAAATAGATATTGTCATCTATACCACTTTATTCCTTGTACAGAGTCACGGGGGGCCTGGAGCCTATCCCAGGATACTCAGGGCACCAGGTGGGGTTTACCCTGGACGGAGAGCCAATCCATCGCAGGGTGCACCCTCACATACGCTCATTTACACACTATGGGCAATTTGGGAATGCCAGTTAGCCTAATTTGCATGTCTTTGGACTGGAAACCTGAGCACCCTGGAGGAACCCCATCAAGCACTGGGAGAACATGAAAACACCATGCAGACATCGGACCTTGGACCCTGGAGGCGCAGGGCGACAGTGCTAACCACTAAGCCACCGTGCCGCCAAAAACGAGACTTTACGTTTAAATATACTGTGTATACTAGTTTGGGAAATCTATAGGGCTTGTACTGTATGTACAGTAGGTTAGTGTCTAGAACAGTACATCCACACCTGATTTGAAACACAGCCCTAGTTTGTTGAGTCACTTGTAGTAGACGATTGCCGTTTCATTTCTGAGCGCTCGCACAAGCCATGCTCCAAATGACCGCAGGATACACATAGCATGTAGCGTCTATACGTGTAGGTGTAGATAAAGCAAGCGTAATCCTTAAGCCTTAAGATGCAATGTAATCTGTAATACCTCAGGACTCTCCGCTAGTTTGTAGATAGAGAGTAAAAATAGATACATGATGGGGCATGTTTTATAGATACTTACAGACACATGAACATTATAATCCTTGGCATGTTTAAACAGTTTTACTACTAGAAAAAAGTGATTATTCCAAGTTTCAGCAGTAGATTTTTAAATGCGATGGGGAAAAAAAATACAAACTACAATTTCTCATCAGTTTGAATCCTAGTTGTTTATCATTTAGTCTTTAACCACCGTCAACAATCCCAAACACAATCCTGCGAAATGAAAACTTCGAGCGGACGCCCCTCCATGCCTCATCCTCCCACAGACAGCACCGATGTTAGTGAACAACAGAATGATTCTTTCCTTATTTGTAATTATAGCTCTGGGAGCGTTTGGCTCTTTGTACGCTGTAACATACTTGTATGGTTATGTAAGTCATGTCGTATGCATATAAAGATGAAGGAGAGATGATTCGTTTACTCTTGGACTATCCTGCCATGGGGGAATTTTTCATGAAATGCCTTTAACCGTGTTTGGTAAACCGGTCTTCCAGGATAGAAATGTTATGATCGTTCGTGAAATGTCACTGTCAAGAGAGATATAAAACACACACACACACACACATATGGGCGCGTACGAGTAATTCACGTGTTAGACACTAGGGAGAGGGAGAACAATAACAACTCAGTTATCCATTTGCGAGTGTCTAAAGGGTCTATTGGAAGTGTTTTTGTTTATAACAGCGCACAATGGTCCATTAGGTGAGACGGCGGCTTAGTGGTTTTGCGTGCTATTGTCGCCTTGCACCTTCAGGGTCTGGGTTCGATTCCCACATCAGGGTCTGTGTGCATGGAGTTTGGGGCAGTTCTCCCTGTGCTTGGTGGGTTTCCTCTGGGTAACCCCGGGTTTCCTCCCACTGTCCAAAGACAGGCAGATTAGGCTAATTGGTGTTTCCGAATGTAAATGTGTGTGAGACTGTTGACCAAAAGTCCTGCCACGGCCGTAAAATGGGAATAAATACAACGGTGATCACCGCTGGACTCCACGGTCCCTAGTTGGACTGCATAGGTTCCTAGATGGATGGACAGATGGCCCATTAATGTATACCACCTGTGTATTCGTGAAAAAACACACAAAACCAACCCAAAATGTCATCTACTCGGTTTTGATGAACCTGTGGAACCTGTGGAATCATCTGGCTCAAGGAACTGCATTCTGAACATCTGCATTTCTACTCATCATAATAGTAAAGTGTGGCTGTTTGACTTACTGTACCTGTCCTTGTCTTGAACTCACTCCATTCTCTCCATTTTCCTCTCATTAGGAAAGAGTTTCAACACACAGAATTGGAAGTTTTTTTTGCATTTCAGACCATTCTGTAACTGTTGTGCCTGAAAAATCATAGTTTCTGAAATACTTAAACCAGCCCGACAGCCAGTCACGGTAATAGTTTCCCCTAAAATTTGATACGAACTTTAGTGTAACAGCAGCTTTTGGATTTCATGCATTACCCTGCTGCAATATGATTGGATGATTGAATCAATGTATAGGTGTGCAGGTGTTCCTATTAAATTGGCCAGTGAGTTTCACTTCGTTGTGCTTCAAAAGAGGATGAATTTTTACTGAGTCTGATGATGTGCTGCGAGGTGAGGTGAGGTGCATGTGTGTGTGTGTGTGTACGTGTGTTTGTGTGTGTGTGCCCCCGCACGCACGAAGAGTAGGTGGAGTAGATTTGTATCATAATTTTCTCTCTTAATGACTGCATTATACTGTTACACTAATCACACTTCATTTAGCTTTCCTGTGTGTGTGTGTATGTGTGTGTGTGTGTGTGTGTGTGGCTCTTATGATTATCATTTAAAGACTCCTTTCACATCGCACAATGCTCAACCTGCCTCCTTCGTACAATCCTGAACAAAGCGAAGGCCTGTATTTTACACAATTTGTGAGCACAAATTAATTTAAATCGTTATCAAGGAACATAATTGTAGAGATAAAAGAAGAGCAGAGAGAGAGAAAATAAACAAGATTAATTAACCTGTTAGGTTTATTCATAGTGTTTGCTAACTAACAAATTATGTAAGCTCTACTACAGTATATAACTCTATACAATATCTATATAAAGTAAATAATTAGTTTTGAGCTCTTGACTATTGTTTTATTTTTCTTCTTTCAGCTGCTCCCATTAGGCACATATATTTTTTTTTTTTTTTTTTTTAGCTGATGCCTTTTCTGACAAACCCAATTTATCCAGGTTTGTGACAGGCCCTCACAGTGCACTTGTGGGACCCCTAGTGGCTGGTTCCTGGATGGAACTCGAACCTGGGGCACAGTGGTGACAGCACCATATACTAGCCACAAGCCCATCTTGTCATGTCCTTGCTTTAAAAAAAAAAAGTAAATACATGTTTAGTTGCCATGGGCGGTGCCTCTTGGAATGGGGCGGGGCTTATTTCAGGGCCAGAAATACAGTTTATAAAGAGGAGCCTGAAACAAAGAAACTAACCGAAACAAGCTCAATCAGTCACTCATTGTCGTCTACACCACGTTATCCTGTATACAGCGTCACGGGGTGCCAACACATCACACACACACATACACACACTGACACTCATTCACCCGCTACAGGTAATTTGGGAGCGCCAATTATAGCCTAATTTGCATGTCTTTGAACAGTAGGAGAAAACCAGAGTACCCGGAGGAAACCCACATAGCACGGAGGAGAACATGCAAACTCCATGCGCACAGACAAAGGTGGGAGGTGCAAAGCGACCGCGCTAACCACCACACCCCTATATTACCACCTCTCAGAGAACAAAATGAATTTATGCATGTAATGAAATTAATGAAATTAGAGTTTTTTTTAAAGAATATTTTAAATAGTCTGGAAATACCTTTAAACTTTACAAACTGCAGCTTTGGTTCCTTTTCATTTTGCAATGTTCCCTGACTTAATAACTTAATTAACAGCTTAGAAAGCATGCATTGTTTTGTTTTTTTTTGCTTGTTTTTGTTTGATCTTGTTTTTTTGTTTTTTTTAATGAGAGATTTAGAAGTTATTTCTGTGTCTATTTGTCCACGCGTACCCTACAGAACATCCATTATGAAATATTTAATAATTGAATGTAAAAGCAATGGTGTATTTCAAGTCAGTATTTTTTAGATATGTAATTATTTTCTTGATCATGTGTTTTAATAGATCAATAAGGGGGAAACTGAAACAAGCAGAATTTAAGGATTTTTAAGCTATACATTTTTTTTTTTTAGGATGGGTGTGCAAGCTTTTTAGCCTCCTAAATCTAAATAATGACCTTTTTGCCCCAGAATAGTACACAGAATAGAACAGAATAGAATAGAATAGAATAATGGGATACATTGAGACTTGTAAGAAACATCTGTACTGGTGTTAATCCAACATCTGGGATTGATGATGATGATGATGATGAAGAAGAACTGACAGCCTCGACTCCGAGCTCTGGTGTACAGAGCGAACAGTGTAGAGAGAGAGAGAGAGAGAGAGAAAAATCAGCTCAGCCTCTATAGAGCCACATCTCGGACTCGAGTTGGCCTGTCCGGCAGGAGCGCATGCGCACTGCGCGCCCCGCTGCTTTCCTTTCCAGCAGCTGCTCGGAGGAGCCGGAATTCCAACATGGCAGTATCGGTGGTGGTCAGTCTCACCCGCAACAACTTGGAGCGGCTCCAGAACACCAGCAGCGACTGAGAGACCCGGACTGGACGGAGCGGAAGTCTGGCGCGCTTCACCGCCGCTCGCCAAAAAGCGCATGACGGCTCCGGTGCGTCCGGACACAGACAGGTAAAGAGTTTATTATTATTATTATAATAATCATTATTATTATTACTGTTATTGTTATATTCATTATTGTGCATGTTAGACATCTGGCGCTTATTGTGTGTCAGGTAGAGAGAGAGAGTGTGAGTGTGTGTGTGTGAGTGTGTGTGAGTGTTGGAGGGAGAAAGGGGCCATGACAGCGCACGGACCGCGGCGCAGCGCGCGCACGCCGGAGATCCGCGCCGCCATCAGAACCGAGACACAAACAAGGCGGGTCCGAGAGAGAGAGAGAGAGAGAGAGAGATCTGATCCGAGTTACCGAACAAACTCGGGGGGTTTCGTCTAATCTGTCTCTCAGTTATTCAGTCCGTGTGTCCGGTTCAGCGGTCAACACACACACACACACACACACACACACGGCGCTGACCGACAGAGCCGAGCCTTAAAAACACAACAGTAACACTGCTGGTCAACATTTTCCCATCATGGTTTTAATGGAGTGCGCAGCTCTTTACACATATACACTCATATAAAGGGCTCTCTGGACTCGTACCAGCAACCAGCAAGGGTACTCCTCTTATCTGTCTGTCTATCTATCTATCTATCTATCTATGCATCTCTAATTCCAGATCACCCTAAAGCTACGAACCCCTTCAATAAGTAAGACGACTTCTTTTCCTGGAAACGTGGCTATAGAGTAAATGCAGCTTATTATATAAAAGCTTATATAATATTATAACCCGCATCATCGTAAAGGTGAGTTGAAAGGTCCAACAGGTGGATCTGTGGCACAGGTGGTACACGTCAGTACCCTTTTTTTAAATTTTTTTTTAAAATTCCTAATTAACTGATTGTGCATGTTGCACTTTGTCTGCTTGTACATTGAACTGCAGCATGTTAAAGTGCTTACAGCAGCTTTAAGTCATGCGAAGGTGCATGACTTAAAGGGATGAGTTACAGCCTGCAATTCCAGGTCCGAGATTCATACAGAAAGAACAAACCTCTTTTAATAAGTAGACATCTACTGTACGAGTACACCGGTACTAAATAATACCTTTCTTTTCTAGTCACGTTATCATTTCTTGAAACGTGGATATACTGTAGGTTACCTTTAAAAAGGCGTATACAGTACTGTATTTGCAGCAAATACTGTATATGCAGCTTATTATATAGAAGCTTGATATGTGGTACAGGTGGTACAGTTTAGTACCCTTTTGTATTCCTAAACTGATCATGCATGTCGCATCTTGCTTACAGCAGCTTTAAATCATAGAAAGGTGACAGGGATGAGTTGTCCATCTTGCATCTGCATTTCCAGGTCCGAGATTCATACTAGTACAAACCCCTTTAATAAGTAGACTTTTATGAGTACTAAATGGCACCTTTCTTTCCTTGTTGCTTTATCTTTTCTTGAAACGTCAGTATCGTGTACCTTTAAAAAGGTACAGAATATATGCAGCTTATTATATAAATGCTTATATAATATAATAATCTGCATCATAAAGGTGCGGTTTAAAGGCACAACAGGTGGATCCGGTACAACAAGGGTACTCCTTTTGTGGTATCTGTCTTAAAATGATTTACTGGCAGCTTAACCATCATCCCCTACATCTGCATTTCCAGGTTCGAGACTCATACTGAAAGTGCAAACCCTTTTGTTCTCGGGAATATTTAGACTTAAACGAGCAGACTGGTACTAAATGGTACGTTTCCTTGTCGCTTCATCTTTTGTGGAAACCTTCAAAAAGTTATAGACTACTGTACTGTATATGCAGCCTATTATGTAAAAGCTTATATAATAACCTGCATCAGAAAGGTGCTTTAAAGGTACAACAGGTGGATCTGTGGTTACAGGTGGTACAGTTTGGTACCAATTTTTTATTCCTAAACTGATCGTGCATGTTGTATCTTGTCCCCTTGTACATTAAATTACAACACGTTAAAGCTCAATGGGAGAGCTCCGGGTTGCTTACAGCCGCTTTAAATCATGTGAAGGTGCCAGGGATGAGTTACAGGTCACATGTTATAGCATGGGGAGTGTTAGGCGATAGGGAAATCCATTAAAACCATTTGAATGATGTAGGAGGAAAAAACGAGTGAAAAGACGCTGGAGATTGGAGAAGGCAACTTTTTTTTTTTTTATATATATTATTATTTTTGTCTTTAAATAGGCATGCGCAACAGTAATAAAAAAGTAACTCTCTCTCTCTCTCTCTTTCTCTCTCTGCCTCTAATTGCACACAGAGGTTAATGAGAGCCCGTCAATTCTTTTACTTTCTTCTCAACTAAAAATGTCTGATCTCTGATTTTCTCTCTCTCTCTTTCTCTCTTTCTCTTTCTCTCCCTCCATCCCTCCTCCCTAGCGACATGATGAGCAGTGTATATGGTAGGTGTGGTTTTTTTTCTTCTTATCTGTCATTTCATTATTTTTCTTCTGTTTTTTTCCACTGCCCACACATTTCTACATTTCCACCCTCAAACGCTGTCTTAAAAAAAAAAAAAAAAACGACTGGTGTTATAATCAAATGGCATTGAGTTGAGTTTGCTTTGAGTGTGCGAGAGGTTAGTGTATATATATATATATATATATATATATATATATATATATATGTATATATATAGATAGATAGATAGATAGATATATAGATGATTTTATCAGAACAGTTCAGCAGAACTGTTGTGTCCTTTCCAGATGACATTTGTGCCATGAGAGAATCACATCACATCACATCACATCAGATCACGGACGCACGAGGACTTTACCTGCTGAGTTTTTTTTTCTTCTTCTCCCCGTGTGCACTCACTCACGCTGGTGCGGTGATTTTTTTTTTTTCCCTGTTCCCCCTGTCCAATCTCCGTTCTCTTGTTCTCTGGAATATTTTATTCATAGCCGCTGTATGTGTGGCAGATTGATTTTCAGCGCTATGATAGCATTTTTCTGGAGGGAGGAAGAGAGTTGATGATGGGAGGTTACCGAACACAATCATGTCGCGCAATATCCCGCGTGCTCACACCGCCGGGTTTTTTGGGCATAATAAAAATAATAATAATAATTTCAAAAAGGATGGCATTGCCGGGCTCGCGTGTACACTCGCGCGGTGTACGCGCACTTTGTAATTTTGGACTCAGATGACAACATGCAATTCTCCAATCAATCTTTCAATCTCTCTCTCTCTCTCTCTCTCTCTCTCTTTCAAAATACTTATACATTTTTAGAGTGCACATTACGCATGCATGCATGTAGGGCTGTTGCGGTTAACCCCAAAAATTATCCAAGTTTCAACAATTCAACAAGTCAAATTCTAAAACTGTATATAAATTAGGGGTGTCAATATTAACGCGTGATTAATCTAGAAATTCTGACGCATTATTTTTTTAACGCAAATTAATCATATGACCAAGTTTGACCTTAATGGCCTTCAATAATCACAGCTGTGTGTGATAACGGCACGTTTGACGCGAATAATAGGATGACTGAGGAAACATCACCAGGTGTGTTGAATGGCAAGTTTCCTTATAAAAAGCCTGAAGATGGTAGTTTGGATAAACGCAAACTTGTGTGCGCGAGCTACCTTCAAGGGGAACTATTTTTACACAAATACATTAAATGTAAGCTGTGGGAGTGGTGGCTCAGGCGGTTAAGGCTCTACGTTGTTGGTTCTCAGATCCAGGTTCGAGCCCTGCCGTCGGTGGGTTGCCACACCCCCATGATTTCCAGCAAGTGAATGTCGTGCCTGTCCTAATTGAACATTTGTTAAATGTTAATGTTTGAAATATTATAAAACTGCATAATCTGTTTCCTCTAAATATTGCACATTTATAATACAAGTAAATCTGAGTATATTAAAATTGCGATTAATTGCGATTAATCACAGACTATGACTGTGATTAACTAGATTTAAAAATTTAGATTAAGAAAAACTTGTGTAAATATTTTAATGCAAAGTTTATTTGCTACACATTATATAGTGATATGTATGATAATCTGATAATTTTATTACAATTATATTAATATAATATAATATAATATACGTCATATTGTTTTTCTTTTCTTGAAGTGTGTATAAATTTTTTTGGCTGACTGTATGTGTATATATATATATAGTGTAAACATATATATATGTAATAGTTTATTTTAATTTATACTATATATAGTATATAAATTAAAATAAACTATTACATTGACGATAATATTTTCCAATATCCTACATTTAAACACAATAATGTTTCCCAGTGTTTCAGTATAAAATTTGTCAAATTTCAAAGTGTTAGTGTAAGTGCAGATGAGGTTCTCATTAGAGAGCCTGCTTAGGTGTAAATGCAAACAAAATTAATGAGTAAAGTGTGATATATATATATATATATATATACACTTTAAATGTGTAAACAGTAACTGTGATATTTGCTCTCGGTAAAGCAAATTTTGCCAAGTCATACAAGTACGGTACAAGTAGTGACGCATGAAAAAAAAAATGAAACAATGATATATTTTCTTGAAGATATTGTATGTAGAGAAATACAAAATACATCACCACATGGAGATACACAGATGAGTTCGGCAAACAATAAAATCTTGTCTGACCATCAATAAAAGTAATATTTGTAAATCAGTTTTGAAAAAATATGGATCGCTAGTTGCAGAGTGTGGCAGCAGAATATCACGTCCTCCAACCTGGTTCTGTTTCTACAAACTCAAACTACAAACCATTTTGCAAATTTAACATTTTTTATCAGTTTGGCATTGAAATCTAATAACTGACTGAGTGCTAATCCAATCAGAGTGACCTGTCTGAGCAGAAACAATAGTTAGCAAACCCACCGTTAGCCGTCTGCGCACAACTTTAAACTGCGAATTGATTCACGTGCGCAACCGCGTGTCTCAGAACATGTGCGAAAATGGTTTTACAATCTTTTCAGAACCTTCTCAAATCTTTACTCTTCCTCTTTCTCTCTCTCTCTCTCTTTTCTCTTCTTCATCTCTCCTTCCTCCCTGTGTGTGTATGTGTGTATGTGTGTATGTGATATATGCAGAGCAGATTGCTTTGCTTGGTCGTGTTTAGCTGTGAGCGTGGGGTTGGAGTCTCGCAGATGGTGTTGCGGGCAAATTGCAAATCCTTCCAGCAATGGTTCATTATGGCAACGAGACAGCAGAAAACCTCGACATTTACACGGACTCTGGAAAAACAAGACTGAAAGACTGGTGTAGGATACGTTTGGGCACGGTGAAGATCACGGTTATGCGTCGTGTAAGGAATAAAAATGCGGCGCGTTCGGGCGTTTGCAAAACGAGCGCTTGATGAAGCGTTTTATTCCTTTTATACCACAGCAATGATTGCAGTTTGGTGATGAAAGAACGTCGAGATCTTTAAATCTAATGCTGTAGAAGTTCTGTGAAATACGTTAGTGTCCGTCATCAGTTACATTATAGCAGCGATAAAGAGTTGTTCTCTCGCTGTAGTCTTTCTTGCGCGATGACACCAGGGACTCTTAAACATCTCCTGTATGAAAAGTTCACCATATCAGTGATTACACACATTTATCTGTCTGGTTTAATGTGTGAAAACCCTCCATAGATGTGATACTCTGGTGATTCAGTACATTCAGGTCGTCAGCTGACTTCATTTTATTATCTAGAGTCTAAAGTCTAGACCTGAGCGACTGAAGCAACCCCAAATCATAACACCGTCTCCAGTGGACACTATGCAGGACGCTTCATGTGCTTCCCTTCTTACCCTGACACGCCCATCGCCCTGGAATAGGGTCAGTCTGGACTCATCAGGTCACATGACCTTTTTCCGTCGCTCCAAAGTCCAGTCTTTATGCTCCTTAGCAAACTGAAGCCTTTTCTTCTGATGAGTCTCACTAATCTTATGGACATACAGATGTTTAGTCTCAATCCTTTGAGTTCTCATTACATTGTGTGTGTGTGTGTGTGTGTGTGTGTGTGTGTGTGTGTATGTGTATGGAATTGCTCTTAATTTCACAATTAAAAAGTTGACGGTTCAGCACTATCCTCCCAAATCATGTTTTGGACGGTTCTTAACTCACTTCCAGTCCTTTTAATTGTTTTTTTGTTTTTTTTTTGCTTAATACAGGCTTCTATATATGCGGTCATATGTTTTTTAAATGCATTACGAACAGTTTGAATTGTTAGATGTGCCTGATCAGTGATCATCAAATGTAATATATGTATATTTTTCATGTGTTAAACATCCGTTTACACCCGCATGTCTGGTGCCTGCCTTGATGTAATCCTGATACTCAAAATGCATGAGATGTCCAGGTGTAAATGGGGTCTTATACATGTGTAAATTTATCCATTTCTGGAGGCCACGTCTGACAGCTAAACACCCTCCTAATACATTACACCACACACACTCATGGGCACCGACTGACACCGAATGCCTTTCAGGGGGGAAAAAAAAATGTGGTGAGAAACGGCAACACAAGAAGCGCTGCATGAAAGCGTCTGTCATGCGTTATGGGCTAATTTGAAACATTTTGTGATACAGCAATCGAATGGACTTAACAAAAGGGATTACGAGCGATCAGGGTTCAACCTCGAGTTGGGACCGTTTATAAACGGTGGAATTATAAAGTGAATGTCGATGAGAACGTGCGACTGTCAGAACCAGAGTTCACACACCATGCTAACGGTGCGGACTGATGATTTCTACAACTGGGAATTTTCAAGTGTTTTCCAGTTTTTTATTTAAGTTATTTACTTAGATAAGGATCTAGTTTAGGCCTTGTCTAATTTAGGTTTAAATCAGAATAGAGATATAAGAAGAGATATTTCAGCCATAAACAGATACAGAGTGTTACAGTGTTACGTCCCACTAATCATTATTTTCTGTATTTTTCATTCATACAGGGTCGCGATTTTCTGTCCTGTACTGAACTTACAGTAATTATAAAATCATCCTTCAAAGTAAACAAGTATATGATTTAGAAATACAATAGACACATGTTGTGTTAGTGTGTGTGTGTGTGTGCGTGTGTGTGTTGTGGCCTGTTTTGAATGACAAGCAGTCACTTTTGTGAAATCTTTCTATCACAAAAGAGAAGCGAATCAGTTTCCTGAATCAGGACACGCCGTGTCCCGTGTCGTTATCTCTCTCGCTCAGTCTCTGCATCTTTTTCTCTCCCCCCCGTTTCTTCCTGCTCCTTTTGCTCTTTCTGCATTTTTGCAACTCTTTAGTTCTCCTCCCTTTCCTCCTCTCTTCCTCACCTCTCTTCCTCTTTTAGCAGCCTTGGGAGGCACATTTTTTTCCCCCTCGGCCTATCTGCTAAAATATACATCTATATTTATCACCGCATGCATAATTCAGTGAAAATTTGAGAATGAGAAACTTTTTTTTTCTTCTTTCCTTCTGTGTTCTGTAATGACCAGCAAAGCTGTGTAGCTCTAGAATGCGTCTTTTATGGGTCACACAAACAGTATAAATGATTTTAGGGATTCGACAATTCCAGGGTTGCATATGTTTAATCTGTACTAATGTGTTTCATGTAGTTCACTTCAAACACAGTCCAAAAACATAATTTAACATAGATAAATCAGTATAGAAGATGAATGAATGAATGAATGAATGTATCTAGGCTCTTAATTTATAAGTGAAAATTAGGCCTTTCAATCCCTTTCATGTCTCCTAAACAGTTTTTTTTTTTTTACTGTTGATTTAAAACTGTTTATTTCTAAATTGTATTATCCTTGACAACATACAGTATAAAACGGGGGGGGGATGGGGGGTACAAACTTTTGCACTCGTCTCTACATATCATAAACTGACGCAACATGGATCTTGCGCATGATCTCACGACACAGGTTTTTCTTAAAGACGTCCAAAATGTGTCTTGACTAATGTATTTTTTAATATATGTAATATATAATTTAATAAACATAATAATCTAAAATACTTGACAAAGAGATTTCATAAAAAGACAACAGAAAAAAATGATAAAAAATCCTAACTCTATCAATATGCAAATTGAAGACGCGTCCAAACTGACACGCCCCACCCCCTTCCCCTGGGAAATAAAATCTATTTACATATTCGAAGATGATTGGCTCGTATATTTTATGATGCAACACTGTTCATCTGTGACATGATTAATACTCTAGATTAGATCATGATTTCCTTTAAACCAAGAAAAAAATGCAGGAAAACTGATAACAATCTGAATAAAAATGATAAATAATATTTTTTATAAATTTACATTTCGTCTCAGGGATTCTTGCAGATTTCATTTGCGTTGTACTTTTGTCAGGCTCTAACATTTATAGAACCAAAGCCCTGATGTGATGGAGCGACGGCCGTTTTAATCTTCCTCTCCACATCCACAGATAAACAGCACCTGATCAAACCTCTCCAGAGTGTGAGCTGTAAACACTGTCCATGTGAGTTATGACGTACATTACACGCTCTTTCACACAAATACCCGTTCGTGCTAAATCATTATCCTTTCTTTTATTTCCCTCTCGCGCTCTGTTTAATCCTCGTCTCTGGAATATGTGAGCCCACGACTGCCAGTCCTGATTGAGACGTTTAACATGCTAACGACCTATTAAAGCCGCGTGTCCCCGGCAGGCCGCAGCCGCCCAGTCCTCACGCCTCCTGCCGTGTTCTCCGCTTTGTGATCGTAAATTAACATGCCACTCTTCTAATTAAGCGAGCGAAATGGCGCTCGGAGCCCAATTGGTCATCGGCATGCGAGGTCCTCGTCTCTCGATTAGAGAGCTCGGAAAGTGATTTAAGCCCCGACTGCGTATTTCAGACAGATTCTGAATAATGTGTCTTCTGGAGAAGGAGGGGGGACATGCACAAGGGGGACGTGAAATAAAAAAAGGGGGGACGGGAAGACGAAAGACATCCAGGGAAGAAAGTGGCCTTTCTTCTTTCTTTTTCGCTATATTAGGGAACGCTTTTGTGTGGAATTGTTTTTTTGTTTTGTTTTTTCGGATTAAATTAAGTTGTTCAAGAAACGTATTTAGAGTGTGCGATATAAAATTAGACGCAGTGTTTATGAAACAGCGCGTGACAGAAAGAAAAGAGTCGAAAAGGTGCCGAACAAAATATCCAACTATTCAAGAGTAAATCATATTTATACATATTATTTGTACTATAAGAGGTTTTTTTCTTTCATTACTCAACTTTTCACCACATTTGTGTATCATTTTTCGTTCAGTTTTAAAAATGCCCATTGGACTCGAGTTGACAGTGTTTATCCTTCTTCTAGCGTGAATTTTAATATATTTTTCTTTTCTCGCCTTTCTCCGAAATTTGATCAGCCGATTCCCTCCCGCCAGCCAGCTCGTCCTTGTCGCCGTCATCAGGCTAACTTGTGCTTCCTCTGCGGTTTGTAACGTCAGCGTTAGTCAGCAGCCGTGCGTCTTTTCACATACAGTTCTCAGGAGAGAACGCTATCCGCCCTCTTCCGCATACATGGGCTAGAAGACACCTACGATTGGGTAGTGTTACTGTGATTGGCAGGGACAAGAAAGTATGCCCCGCCCACCCACACAGCATGGACAGTTTATACAAAAGAGATTTTATGTGAACTAAAACACACCTCCTACAGCTGCACTGCAAGATTTAAGATTCAAGATTCCTTATTGTCACTATATGAGTATAAGAGAATTAAAGCTATCTGTGCAGTGCAACTCAAATTATAACTTAAATTGCAATTTTTAGTGCAGGATAAATAATACAAATTATATAATTATATAATGATTATATAATCAATATTCTCTATATTTGAATTACAATTTTTTAAAGAATTAAAGAATATAAATTATATAATCATTATATTCTCTACATTCTCTTATTCTCTATGTTCTCTTATATATCTCTTATATATATTACAGTACAAAATGTAAACATTCTACACAATACAACAGGAGATAAAATTTGTGTAAACATGCAGATTGTAGGTAAAACCGGATACATTACTGGATAAAGATAATTCAACTGGCTGTGACCTTAAAAATTAAAAAACAATTAACAAGAAATAAATAGTGGAATAAAATAAGAGTAGTTTAGCTGAAACATAAGAAAATAGAACAAAATATAACAATTTTCAAAAAAGATTTAAGAAATATAAAAACGACAAAAAAAAAAAAAAGAAATATAAAAAAGACAAAATTTAAATGGAAATAAAAATGGAAATAAATGGAAATGTCCAGGAAGTGTGCAAATGTGCTAATATCCCTTTTGAATCTGGTTCCTCTTAAGGTTCCTTCCTCATGTTGTTTCAGGGTGTGTTTCCTCGTCACATTCGCCCAACGCTTACTCAAACTGATAAAGCTAAAAAGAGTTAAAAAAAAAAAATGAATTTACATGCAAAACAAACTATGTGAGCTTTAATGACTAAAACCTCTTTGTTAGCAGATGATCATAACTCCACTAATATAATGTTTCCATATCGTTTTTTAAATTTTTATTTATTTCCCTTGCATTTGTATTGTCAAGTGCGATATCTGTACGTGTCTTTTATAATAAGTTCAGAAATGACAAATGAAACTATAAATGGTTTTTGTTGACTGATGTTAGGCTTCACAATATCTTGAAAATCGGGAGAATACGCAGGTGGATTATTTTTCTTTTTAAAGCAGAGTATAGTCCTGAATAGAACAAAACGAAAAAGACAAGGAAATCTATTTATAGATGTTGTTGGGTCCCGCAGACGTTTCTTCATGATCACAAATAAGAAACATGGTTAGTGTAATATCAAGAAAGCAGCCGTGAAAAAATCTACAGTACAAAAGTTCTAAAGTTTATGAATTCATACTAAATCTTTTTTTTTTAATATATATAGTTTCTAAGTTTTCGGCTTTACATTTGCATACTGAAACTTGATTGGCTCTAATATTTTATGACGCAATAACTCTTCCACTTTAAGTGTGGAATATAATTTTTTTTCATTGCTTTAAAGAGTGTGTGTAAATTCGTACTACAGAAAAAGATAAAAAGACTTTAATATAAATCGGTGATCAGCACCACTTTTAAGTGATCAGGGTTGAGAATTCAACAGTGCTGTGGTTACTTCTGGTAAAAGTATAAATTATGATTAAAGCTCAGGTGTTTTTTTTTTTTTTATATATATATACAAATATGTACTGTATTATCATCCAGCAGTAGCAAGTGTGTTTCTGAGTTTTCCATTACGTGTAAACCCTTCGTGCCACTTGCTCCCTGCTCTGCAGCATCCCCCCTTTTCTCTTTCTCTCACGGAGAGAGAGGGTACTGACTCCGTCAATGGCTCATTCATATTAAAGCAGAATTAAAGGGTTTGCCACTCGGCAGTTCTGACAAAACCCTTTACAACAGGGAGACTGTTCACACCAGCTTTTATTCTCTCTCTCTCTCTCTCTCTCTCTCTCTCACACACACACACACACACA
>JAQMYL010000036.1:34066037-34078890 GCA_030014365.1 Clarias pachynema
TAATATAAAGCTAAACCTCAGTATTTAAGGCTAGCTGTCACTAATATAAAGCTAAACCTCAGTATTTAAGGCTAGCTGTCACTAATATAAAGCTAAACCTCAGTATTTAAGGCTAGCTCTCACTAATGTGAAGTTACATCTAACTAACAAAAAGGCTCACAATCATAAATTTAAAGCGAAGATGCTTATTAATGCTTACTGATAAAAATGCAAGGTTTACAAAATATTTTTATTTTTTTATTTTCAGCAGACATTCATAATGTTTTTGGTCAGTTCTTCAGCTGTTATGTAACAGTCCAGCCAGTAGTCTTTGGTCTGAGACAAACTGAAGGACACTTTCTTTCTTCTTTTGGGGCACCACCGTCGCATTTCACCGTCTGCCGTTTATTCTGAAAGTAAGACTTTAATTTAGACTGTGTCGCGTCTCTCTGTCTCCGCACAGGACGTGATGTTCCTCACACACTCCGTCTCAACCGCTGCCTTTCACTTTCTTTCATGCCTCATTTACAGGTTATGCAGAATTAATTACTGTTATCGTCTCGTCTTTTTTAGCACGAACGGCGGAAAAAAGGTGTTTTTATCAAAGTACTGATGAGTTTTTGTCTCACATTTATGAAATTTGAATATGATCTCAGTGTGTGAGTGTATAAATACACAGCTGACCACTAGTGTCTCATCTAAAGCACAGAATTCCTTCGGGAGTGTCAAGTGACCTCGGGGTGTGTGCGCGTATCGATCAGAAGGATTAGCGGCTTGATAGAACCGAATGTAATTAGTCAGGCTTTTTGATTGCGGTAGATAGTGGCTGTAAATGCAGCTCCTTCCCCTCGAATCAGTGATTATCTGCGCAAAAGCAGTTTCGCTGACAAACAATTCAGCATGCGTGATTTGACCTCTAGATGATTTGACTAATATGTAAATGGAAAGAATTATAATTACAATTACAGCTATTATGTACAGGCATTGAATTGACTTTGACTTTAATTGACACTGGAGACTCCTTCCAAAAATTGCTGAATAGACAGAAAAGTCTTCAGAGAAGACTGTATTTAGAGCCTTTTTATGGAAAAAGTCACTGTGAATAAACCCAGTTGTTACTGTACGAACAATAATACAAGCTTAATACTAATGTAAATTATACTAACAATGGAGTTAAATTAATAATAATATAATTATGTTACTATTATCATTATTATTATTATTATTATTATTGCTACTAATAATAATAATAGTAAAGAAGTTCACTTTAAGGAAATTCACCTAAGACATATAGTATACAGTGGAAATAATATTGTAATTTAATAAATAATGTAAAATATAACGTTTTCATAGAAATGTCTTATACTTCATGATGTTATAATGTCCTCATGTCCATAATGTAAATATGTACTCTATTTCTATATCTGTTGTTTGTCCTGTACATGTCCTAAACAAATTAGAGCATAATTAATGTTCAAGTGCACTAAAATTCCTAAATAATGTATGTAACTATAGTAAAACGTGCACTACAGAGCAAACACATTTCATTTCATTTAATGTGACACTGCAGCGTGTTTGTCTCTCGGTAGAGGATGTGTGTAGGTCAGTGTCTGTTCTCCCGCTGGGTAGAACCTGGATGTGTCCGAAACCACACCACCTACTCACTATATAGGTCATCCATCATCTTCAAACAGTCCAGTGCATTATGGGTATTCTGTGTCTGCTGTGATACAACATTTGGACACAATCTATTGCTGTTGTGCTTTCAGACAAAATGGAGCACTTCCCGAAATAGTGGCACTACACATAGGGTGTGGGTTTCTACATAACTCGTATCTGTGTGTGTGTGTGTGTGTGTGTGTGTCCATGTGCGTGGCCTTTATGTGCCGTGGCGTTGTCCAATAACGCTCCCATGACTGATATAATTGGCCGAAATGGCTTGATGAAAAAAGGAAATCTGTTCTGTGCGCTCTATCTCTCCCTCTTTCCCTCGCCCCCATATGGTGAGTTGTATAAAAGCCCTTTGTATTCACGATCTAAAATCTTTTTATCCATGTCAGGGTGTGTGTGCGTGCCTGTGTGTGTGTGTGTGTGCGTGCGTGCATGCGTATGTGTGTGTGTGCGTGAGTAAGCAGAAAATGGTTGAGACACATTATGTTCTGGGGACCGGGGGGGACAGCTGTCGTCGGCTACAGTTGCTAATGCAGAGAGCGACGTTATTGATTGTTCATTATTACAGTACGCTGAAATATTATGTTCCCTTCTGGTGTGTATTTGCATGTATGGAAGGGTGTGTGTGTTTGTGTAATAGGAGATTTCTTGATTACATTAAAGAGCTTTCATTTGATCCACTTGAGATGAAGCCTTCTGCCGTATCTGTGTATCAAACTTCAGTGATATCATCCACTACGTTGTTGTTCTTCCTCGTGTTCTCACTTCGTGTGGGTTGTGTGTGGAATGAGAGTTTCCTTCAAACAATTAATGTTACTGGGTGAAGAATAAACAATGGTACCACCTACAGTATGTAAAACCTCATTCCGTTTTTACTTTTTAACTCGCACTTCTGTGCATCCATTCTTATGTGATATATTTGTGTTCTAGTTCATATATTTTTTGTAATTACTTTGTATAATCTTTTTATATTGTAAAATTATAGACACTTATTTGTGTGTTTTCCCTTTCTTTCTCGTAGGCGTGACAATGCAGTGGGCCTCTGAGCAGCCGCAGTGGGCGGAGCAGCACTATGACATCACATCCACCACACGTTCACCAGCACGCAAGTTCGAACCTTTCCGCAGTCAACGGTTAACCAGTTTGTCTTCAGGTGCATCCTACCATCATTCCTGGGCTAACGATGACATCTCAGCGCTGACTGCCTCCAACCTGCTAAAAAGATATGCAGAACGTTACTCCACCATTTTAGACCTCCCCTGCGATAATGGACTCATCGGATACCCGGACCCTACCATTTCCGCCAGTGTAAATGCACCCAGCGTAGTTAACAGAGCTCCACCCTTGCTTACAGGGAGAAAACTCGAGGCAGAGCCTTGGCTCGAGAGCGTATACCCTCCACTGGGCTGCGTCCCAGAACTGGTCCCCAAAGCACCCTTGAGTGTATCGGACATGCCTGCGAGTGTGGGAAGCTCCCCTGGTGTTGGAGCTGGTAGCTTGCCAGAGCCCAGTTTCTCCAGCAGTAACTGTGCTAGCCAAACTAGTGCCCAGGAGTACAGCAGCACCCTTTATAGTGCCCCTTACTTGCACTCTGTGGGCTCCTATAATGCCCCACTTCTCCACCCAGTTGCCTCCCATCCCAACTTGGTGCCAACTTATGGTGCTAACGCCTCACCCAGCCTTCCAACCTATGGCTACCCAAGCACCGGATACCCCTATAGTCCTCCGTCCCCATCTGCCGCCTGCCTTTCTACCAGCATTGCACCAGCTACACCTCTGCCAGCATCCAGCATGAGTGGCTACTCTTACCCAACACCCAGTTTGGCACCACTGCCTGCAAGCGTTGCAGATAATGGTTCCCCAAGTTCGGACAGCCTCGGCAAGCCCTATTATTCAGCTGGACCAGGGGACATAAGGGCATTTGAGGAGTTTGGCTTCGGGGGTATTTCAAATTCAGACAGTCAGACAACAAGCAGTCCACTTTACCGGCCACCACGGGGAAACGAGGGGCATAAGGGAAACGGATACGAGCAGTCGAGCGATGCACCGTCACTGCTCTTTAAACCTACCAATCCCAGTGACTCTCTACGTAGCCTTGAGTCTCTCGCTCAAGGTAGTGCTGCATCCGGACAGTGCTTTGCGGCAACATCCTGCTCAGCCACCTCGTCAAATCTGTACTCGTCCGTCTCGTCACACGCGCACCTCTGCCTCGACACACACACCCCTTGTTGAATCCTCACCCTCTGAAAGGGCAGTCAAAGGATTTTGTGTTGGTGTTTTGGCTCTGAGGATGTGCACCGGCGCCTGCCGGTGCTCTGGATGGTGGTTTCGTTTGAGCACGGCTGTAGGAGGTTGTTCAATCCATGGACGTATACTCCTTACACACACTTGTTGGCTTGTGGTTTGTGCTTGGAATGGGCTGTCCAGAGAGACTACACAGAGTAAGAAGTAAAACTCACGGAGCTGTAACCAGACTGAGCATGCTCTGCTTGGAGGTGCTGAATAAAGGACAAATAGGGACCACTGGCTGGAGACACACACACACACACATACAGCATAAGCAGTGTAACAGAATAAGCAGTACCTTGAGAAACTCTTGAGCTCCTCACGAGGACAAAGGAGATGAATGAACAAACAGAACGCTGTTGAAAAGTGGGATGCAGAGCTAGACACTGAGGAATGAGGTTAAAGAATGTACTGTATGTGAGTGATGAATATGCAGTATACTGTAGAGGTCATGGAAGCTCAGAGGCATCATTACCTATCGTTAGGTCTGAGTTTTTCTCCTTTCCAGCCTTGGCAGTCTCCACGTTTTCCATTTGTTAAAGAACCAGTTTTGGCGAGAAATCAAATGTGCCCAATTTCCCACTGGCCCTAATTGTAGTTGTTAATCCCAGTCAAGTGTAGTCCCCAGGTCTATGAGGCTAATGTACCTAACAGGAATTAGAAGCATCATATGACATTGATAAGTTCTATGGTCATGCCGCACTAATTATTATTAAATCTCATTATTGGAAAGTATCGCAAATTAAAGCTCATAATTGGAATTGAAAAAAAAAAGAAAAGAATCTGATAAGGTCTATTTTAATGCCTTGCCTTTGCTTACATTAGCAAGTAGCAAGAGGGACAGGCAACTATTTATTTTCTTTGTATGTGTTTAAAAAGGAGAGATTAATTCAGCCAAAGCAACAGCAGTAGTTCTCGCTCTTCACCCACAAGTGACAAAAGTTACAAGTGACATGAGTGATTTATCACTCACAGGTTCAAATCCGTCTGAAAGTTTGGTAGGTCGCTCCAGGCAAATTGTGTTTAACACATAACTTTGTATAGAATACTAGAGAGAATGGGCAGAACACCGGATTGACTCTACATTGCCTTATTCATGCGGAGTGTCAGCCATGTTTTTGACTCAAATTGTGCAAAAGTCTTGAGCCACCAGTTGTTTTTTTCGATATTAACTGAAAATAAATGATGTAGATTAAATTGAGGAAACAAGAACAAATGTTTCACTGTGTCAGGCTGCAAAAGTGCACGGTGATACAATTAAAAAATGTGGTTGTTTATGTAACAACCTCAGCAGCATCCTCATTTCCCCTCTCGTCTGTTCCTACCAGTGTACTAATCACCAGCCTGATCAAGTCATCATTTCTCACTGGTTCATGCCTTAAGGTAGATGTTTTTTTTTTTTTATGCTTGAATGGTTCATAGGCTTCCTCGGAAACTGCTCAGGAACTGGGACCGGACTGTAAATGAGAGACAAAAAGCTATTGTTGTTAAAAATACAAGGAAGTCCGACTCCTTGGAAGCACAATATGAAGTAATGCAAGGGGCTCAAGACTTTTGCACAGTACTATAGTTCTAGCTTGGATCGATTTTGAGCTAGATCTGATTTGGACGCTTGATCTGAATCCATTTTCTTGAACAAAAATTTTAAAAAATCTTCCCTTAGTGGGACTCAAGTAGTAATTCCAGATGAGGTTTGCCAACTTGTGCTAAAGAAAACAATGAACCTGTTTGTCTGCTATTCTATTGATTGCATCTAGACAATAAAGAGTTTGTGTGATGTAGACTTCTATGGAGCTACATTACCCTCATAGATCTATTTCAAAACTAAAGAAGGAAGATGCCAAATATATCGTGTGACTTTAAAGGAAGTTGTTTACATTTGATTTCCTACCGAACCATTTCTTTAACACATTCATTTTAACTGAACCAAACCATCGTTGGACCCAAAATGTGTACAGTGCCTCAGATTGTTGTGTTAAGGATCCGTCTGTGGATTATAAATTAAGTAACGAGATTATGAGATCCAATTCGACGTGCTATTCCAGCTGTGTTTAACAGTGCAGAGTCTCCCAGATGTTAAGTTAAACTACAAGCATTCGTGATCATTACTGTCACATTACTATAGAGTACTCTGGCTACTCTGTGTGTGTGTGTGTGTGTGTGTGTGTGTGTGTGTGTGTGTGTGTAAAATTGAGCGCGAGAGAACCTCAGGAACGAATTTGTAAATTTGTACAGTTCCTCAGATCGTGGTGTTGAGGGTTTGTGTGCTAGTGTTTTGTTAAGGCTTTGTGCATATCTAAAAATAGTGCCACGTTTGTGTATCTCCATGCAAGTAGTGCAAATGGAGCTGTTTCACTGAATGTACAAAGACATTATACCAAGTTGCTACAAAAACCTCTCGAGAAGTCTTGGTTCCTTTATTCGTCTGGTTTATTTGTGTGCAATATTTACTAAACACTCTGCATCACATTTTGCATTATTACAGTGTGAATTAGATTTGATTATTTTATATCACGCAATTTAATGCATTAAAGATTAAATGCATTTTTTTCTGTTGACTTTTGTAAAGAAGGTTTTGAACAATTTGAAGTGAAATATAATCTTGCACTGTTGCAATGGACTTGATTAGGATTTTATGCCATGGATTTACACGGAATATCCTTGTACTTGGCGGGTTACCTTCAGTTACTTCCAGTTTCCTCCCACAGTCCAAAGATATGCTGATTAGGCTAATTGGTCTTACCAAATTCCCCGTAGTGTGTGAGTGAGTGTGTGCAAGCTTGTTCCCAGGGTATACGCCGCCTAGTGCCCCGAGTCCCCATGGGATCGGCTCCCGGTGTCCCACGACCCTGTACAGGATAGAGAACGAGCGAATAAGTTAGCCCATATTATTACAGTAATACGTAGCATTGGTTTGAGGCAGTGTGTCTCGATCCTGGTCCTGGAGGACCCTCTGTTCTGCACATTTGACTGATTTCCCTGCTCTATCACAACCACGGCTATTTGAAAAGGCTGAGTAGTTTAAACCAGGTGTGCTGGAAGCTAAAAAAACACTAAGGGCATTTTTACATGAAGGTTTCTGAGAACCCCCCAAAGTCTGGTTCATTTTGATCAGTGAGAACACAAACGTTCTGCGCTTGGGAACTGTTCCGAATCCTCTGAAAATACTGGTCTAAGGAATGATGCAGCGTTCTCGCGCACGGATTCAATCAGATATGGATTCGATCCGGCGTACCTAAATACATAATGTCACACTTTGACATTTTTTTGCAAAATATCAATAATATCAGGCATAGCGTGAAAATTGACTCCCTCGTTCTCTTCTTTTTTTGTGTTTAATTGCCTCTCGTAAACAACCAAGTGCATACTGCCACCTTCTGTATCGGAGGGTGACAATACACAAGTTGTTTTGTTTACGCTGGCCAGTAGGGGAGTGGGCAGGGAGGAGCAGTCGTTCCTGGAAAGGGTACAAATCAGTTGTGTTTAGTGTGAAAGCTCCCTAAAATGTAAAGCACGGGGGAGGTGTCCCCAGGACTGCCCTCAAGAACGACTGTTTTAAGGGCGGTAGGAACGTTAGTTCATTAGCTTGCACTGGTGCCTTGCATCAAAGGGTTTAAAGCTCCGTTCTATGCGTGTGGAGTTTGCATGTTTTCCTTGTGCTTGGTGGGTTTCCTCAGGGTACTCCGGTTTCCCCCACTGTCTAAAGACATAGTCCGTAGTGTATGAGTGAGTGTGTGAGAGCAAGATAACATTTTACAAGCGTTAAAGGATGGTGCAATGTTGAAGTAATCCTCAACGTTACTGCGATGCTTCCACCACCATGCTTCAATATGTCGAGGCGTGAGTCTAAGAGGGATAAAACTCTCAGATATTAGATATTTTGCTACGCAAATAATATGTCACCGATGATTTTCCTCTAGCAGCACGACTCCATGTGTTCTATTCCTTACTTTACACCTTCTGACAAATCTCAATCGGGATTCATCACCAGCGCCGTAAAACAGACAAACAAATCAATTGATTAAATTTCCTGAATTACAAATTCTTCTACACACAATCTTGGCATCAGAGGAGCAGAAGACTAGCTGAGGAAGATCTCTTGGACTGGAGCTGAGCAGAGAACAGGCCTATACAGTAAAACCTACAGTATTCACACAGATTAGACAGATTTTCCTCCAGGCCACATCCTTATATATTTCTGTATACTTTACATGGGGTTCAAGAATACTCTATTTTTTCTGTTCATGATTCATCACCTGTACCAAACTGAGACAAATCAGTCGAAGTATATTTGAATATCGTGTTATAAAACACGACTCTGAGTGATACAGTAGAAGATATCTTCAGCATCGACTTGACTGAAAGCAGAATCCAATCTAAAAGGGCAGAAGCATGCACCGCAGGCTAGACAGGGCTTAAACAACAATACAAGCAATCAATATCTGGTCACATGGGTTAAACGCACAAAAATGGTGTAAACAGACAATAGTTAAAGTGATAAGAAATAGCAAATACTGTAACTAAGGAAGGGGGGAAAAAATCCAAAGGTTTAAAAAAAAAAAAAAAAACACAAAACAGTACAATAGCCAGAGCCTGTACGGTGATGCGACGGAAAATCCATAATCCTGGATGTGTTGTTCTTTTATATGTTACCCAGTTTTCCTGTAGAGTGCCAATACTTATGGAGGGAATATGTTTAAAATATATATATTTCCTATTTTTCTAATTTCAGATGTCAAGCAGATGATTCTGTCTCCTGGAAACTGAGGCTATAATTGAAAAGAGCAGGAATTGAATATAACTCATAACTACGACTCCCACACATATAGCGCTCGATTACTCGACATTCGTTAAACTGAAACATGATGCGGTTACAGGTTTTACACACACACACACACACACACACACACACACACACACACACACGATGTGCTTGTTTCGGAAACACAGATTATTGCAATATGCTTCAGTGCATTGTTTTTCTTTTATGTGATAAAAACCCTTCCTTCCTTCCTTCCTTCATTTCTGCCTCAAATACTTTGTCCTTCCTTCCTCACTTGCCTTGATTCCTGCTTCATTTAATCTCTTTCCTTCGTCTCCTTCCGTTCTCATTTACTTCCCTCCTTCCTCATTTACTCTTCTTCTTTCATGCTTCCTTCCTTCCTTTGTTACTTCCTTCCTTGTTTCCTTTCTGCCTCAAATACTTTGTCCTTCCTTCCTCAATTTCTTGCCTTCCTTCCTGCTTTATTTAATTTCTTTCCTTCATCACTTTCTTTCTACTTCCTTCTTCTTTCATGCTTCCTTCCTTCCTTGTTTCCTTTCTGCCTCAAATACTTTGATCTTCCTTCTTCACCTTTCCTCCTTCCTGCTTCATTTACTTTTTTTCTTTCATCACTTTCTTTCTCCTTCATTTCTAATTTACTTTTTCCTTCCTTCCTCCCTCCCTCCCTCCTTCCTTCCTTCCTTCCTTCCTCATTTCCCTCCATCCTTGCTGCCTCAATTAACTTCTATTCTACTATTAGTATTCCTTACCTTCTTCCTTCCTTCTTTTCCTGATCTATTACTTTCTCTTTCCTTCTCTGCTCGCCTTCTTCTTTGTTTCTTCCTTATTTCCCTAATTACTTTCTCCTTTCATCTCCTTTTTCTTTCTTTCTCCCTTCTTCCTCACTTTCTTTCCCATGTCCTTAACTTTCCTACTTCCTTATTTCCAACAGTTTAAGTGAGACATGGTGCTGATCCTCAGTAAAGTGCCCTCAAATGGACAGCGTATGTAAATGACGGTAAAACGCAGTAAAAAGCCGCTGGAGGAAGTAAAGAACGAGGAATAAATTATGCAAACGACAGGAAGGATTTGACCATCTGAGAGCCTAATGTGTCTGTAATAAGCGCCGATGTGTTGCTTTATTTTTGCAGTATGGTTATTAGTGACAGCTGCTTATGTCTCTGTCTCTCCCTCTCTCTGTCTCTCCGTCTCATCCGTGTGTTGCTGATGGCTTTGACACGGGGTGAGTGACTAAAAGCCCGAAGCTTTGCAGGACGCCCGCTACGTTTGCAGAGTAATTACGTGATGGATTCTATAGGAATGCTCTTTAATTAATGTCTGTACATGTGCGTGTGTGTGTGTGTGTGCATGTGCATGCGTGTGTGTGTGCAAGAATGTAAATGAAGAATCGATAGTTTCTTAAATGTAGTGTACCATCCTGCTTCTAATGGGCTGCAGCTTACCATCTCACACACACACACACACACACACACACAGATATCAGAGCTTCCACCTGGCCATTAGATAACACCATTCAGCAAATTCTCTGTAATTGGAATCAACATGTTTTGTATTTGTGTGTGACCTCCTGCTTGTTTTCTTCCTCATGTCTTTAAAAGCTGCTCTGAACAAATCTGAAATGTCTGCGTCTGACCCAAAACCTGGAACAGGGGGGAGGAAAAAAAAGGCAGATCCACATCGCATCAGAGGAAAAACACAGACGAGACTGCATCTCTCTTTCTCTTTCTTTCTTTCCTTCACGCTCTCTCTCTCTCTCTCTCTTTCTCTCTCGCTGCTCCTGACCTCTCCATGGAGACCGCCAACTAAAATGTGCCCATTCATCTCAGTTAGACGTAGCTCCAGCCGTTATGATACACTGAATACAGACTCGCCGGCTGGATTCGAATATACACATCTGAATCATTCCTAAGGCAAATTACAGGGTTTTTACTTTCCTCTCGTCTTAAACTGGAGCTGATCTTATTGCTTTCACACACACACGTCTGGTGATGAAACACAACTCTGACACCTGAGCAGTTATAAACCTTTTCCTAAAACAAACACAGAATTTACACAAGATATTATTTTTTCTACATATGACACAAATGTCTTCATCATAAAATACACTGTCTGGCCCAAAAAAAAAAAAAAAACAATGGCTGCATGCTCTAATATTTCTTTCTTTCTTTCTTTCTTTGATTCCTTTCTGCGTCGATTGCTTTGTCCACTTTTTTCTCGTACTTCTTCCTCTTTTTCCTTCCTTATTTTCTTTCCCCTTCCTTTCCTCATTGCTTCCCCATACTGTATCCCTCCTTCATTGCTGCCCCAATAAACTTCTATTCTACTATTAGTATTCCTTCTTTGCTTTCTTTCACATTCCTTCCTGCCTCAATCACAGTACTTTCCCTTTCCTTCTTGGCTTGCTTTCATCTTCATTCCTCACTTCCTTCCTTCCTTCCTTCCTTATTTCCTAAATTACGTCCCCTTCCTCTCGTCTCCTTTAAAAAAAATTACCTTCTTAAATTTCCATTCCTCTTCCTTCCTTCTTTCTTTCCCAGTCCTTGCTTCCTTCCTTTTGCTTTCCATGGCATCATTTCGGGAAGCTTATGCAATGTCATAACATTTCTTTCCATCCAGAGTCGCATCAATTCATCTCCAAGGTTTTGTATTGACGATGGAAGAGTCGGACCGCTTCGTGAAGCTTCTCCGGGACGCCCCAAAATTCTCTGTCTAGACTCCATGTCTCATGTTCCCTGAGCCACTCTTTTACAATTTGAGTCTGATGAGTCGTCTTGCAATATACCCGTGCCATCAGGGAAGAAAAAAACTCCATAGATGTGATAACCTGGTGATTCAGTACATTCAGGTCGTCAGCTGACTTCATTTTTTTGGGCACGTGTGATGGATGGGTTCATCACTTCATCCGCCGCTCTTCCTACCCAGACGCACCACCAGTCTGGAACGGTGTAAATCTGGAACCTTTTGCTACACAGTTGTTTAATCCCAATCCCTTGAGTTCTTTTTACATTGTGTGTGTGTGTGTATTAAAGTATTTAAGTGATCTCCCATCACAATTACTCAAAATATTTTTCCAACCACATTTCTTCCTCAAAGTTGAGGGTTCGCCACTAACGTTCCAGGTGTTAATACTAGGCTTTACAGTTATTAACCACATTTCAATAGAGATTCAGCAATCTCCTTAGTTGTTTTCTTTGCTTGATGCAGAACAATAATTTGACATCCGTCATGAGCACCGGATACGTCTTCTGACGTGGTTGTTTACGAAATGATTAGCTCCTCCCTCATCAGTTAGGGCTAAATAACTTCTTGCATTTGAACCATATTAATCACTGCACTAATTATCCAATGGAAGCCTCTTGCTAAGAACCTACTTGCTAAGTTAAATCCAGGTGGTCACTTTTTTTTTGTCCGTGTATTTCACATGTTCTGTTTATTAACTGTAAACAGATATTAAAGTGCACCTCTCATGCAAAGTGCCTTTAAACAAACCAATAATATTTCCCCCCCGTTATGACCTCATGTAAGAAGGTCCCGCCCCCTTCATCTTCGCTGGAGGGGCGTGGCTCAGCAGTAACTTTTTTGCATAGACAATAAAACAGCGCATTCAGTGGAGGAGTGAAATAAAGGGAGCACGAGATATGAAAAATGCTTTTATTATCTGAGATGGAGCATTAACACACACACTTTGGGGGAGCTTTGAGACCTGTGTTAGCATGTTACAGAAATAGTAATAGTATGGGGCATATAAAGGGCAACTATTGTGCAAAATTCACTTTTTAGTCATTTTAAGATATTTAGATGGGTCTCCAGTGTGTGTATACAGAAAAAAAAATGCTTCTTGTATTGACTGGAGCTTAAACAAGCCAATTAGGTTTCCCCCCTATTGTGACCTCATATGAAGGAAAACTTCCCCTTGATTGTTGCTCCGTTCTCTCAGCAACCTGGGCCCGTATTCACAAAGCTTCTTAAGCCTAAAAGTTGCTCCTAGTGATGAAATTCTAAGAAAATTTTTAGAATTATGACATTTTCTTAGAATTTTCCCTTAAATTTAGGACTGAATCTTAGTAAAGATAAAAATGATTCACAAAACATCTTAGCCCTAAAAACAGCTCCTAAGGTAAAAATTGTTAAGAG
>JAQMYL010000036.1:34095345-34107171 GCA_030014365.1 Clarias pachynema
ATGTTGTTAGGTTTATCGGTGATTTTTGTTTGCATGTATGAAATTTTTTTTTTTTTTTTTTTTTTGCTCAGTCATGTTTGTATAGTCGGTTAAAATGAAATAAAAATTCACTTCATCATATTGCCGTGGTTGCACTAAAGAAAAGCGATATGTCACCCTATACCGCACGATCCTGAGCCCTATACTGTATATGTTTATGTTTATGAAAAAAAAAAACAGCTGAAATGCTCTGAGCTTTAAAGGCTCAGTTTATAGTTCATCATATTGCATACAGTATGTTGTGCTGAAAAAAGTGATATGTCACTCTATACTGCACAATCCTGATCCCGATATCTGTTTATGTTTATGTTTACTTAAAAAAACAGCAAAACAAATAACAGATGAAATGCTCTGAGCTTTGTACAACCGGAACGTTTGCATCAGTGATTCCAAAACATAGACACAATATTTTTTATTAAGACATTAGTATGACAGCTTTTTCCTGAAAAATAGGAACTATTGCTTAGCGGTATTGCTTAGCACTGTGTCCTAAACACCTCTAGGATCGAGGGTTCGATTCCTGTCTCGTGTGAGTGTGTGTGTGTTTGGAGTTTGCATTTTCTCCCTATTCTTGGTGGGTTTCCTCCAACAGTCCAAAGACATGCATTGTAGGCTGACTGGAGTTTCCAACTTGACCATAGTGTGTGTGTGTGTGTGTCGTGCACCCAATATCCAGCTATCCAATGTTAGTTTGCATTATCACTGAGGATTGCAGAGAGTAAAATTTACTGTTAGATTTAGGAAAAAAACGTACTCTAAACTGCATTGTTGTAAAAACAAACAAACAAGCAAAAATATAAATAAAAAACAACAAGAAACGTTAACTTGGGTTTAAAGAGACAAGTGTTAAAGGGCTGACATGTTTTGAATGTTTTCGACTAATTAAACCCCATCAGATGGAGGTTTTTCACAGACCTGCTTCATAATCATCATTTTCTGAACCATGGTTTTATAAAACTGTTACCTTCTTCTTTTCCTGAGAAAGTTCTGACACTGGAGACTCCTTCCATTCTATCCATCCACTGTCTATCCATTTTGTAGGGTTGCGGCGGGACTGAGGCCTAACCCAGGAAACAAACAGGGTTACACCATGGATTGGGTGCACGACACAAGCATACACACACACACACACACACATTCACACACTATGGGCAAGTCTGGCAGGAGGAAACACATCACACACTGGGACAACATGCAATCTCCACACACACCGAACCGAGATGAGATTCGAACCCCCAACCCTGAAAATGCAAAGCGACAGTGCAGCACTAATCACTAAACCACTGAGGCATCAAGACATGACAGAAAGATCATGACAGCCTCATCACAGTACGTGTTTAATATATTTTTAGTGTTAGGAGTCTATTAGATTATGTGCAGCATCACTATAGAAACTAAACTGTTTAACCATATAAGGTTAATCAACAACTTATTGCTGGCGACACGGTGGCTTAGTGCTTAGCAAGGTCACCTCGTTCCTCCAGGGTCCGGGTTCGATTCCCGCCTCGCGTGTTCACTCAGTGCTTGGTGGGTTTCATCCGAATTCCTCTGGTTTCCTCCTACAGTCCGAAGACATGCAGATTAGGTTGACCAGCGTTCCCAAATTGTGTGTCTTTCGATGGATTGACACCCCGTCCAGGGTGTACCCCATCAAGTCTCCTGGGATAGGCTCCAGGCCCCCCTGTGTACAGGAGAAAGCGGTATAGACGATGAGTGAGTGAGTGAACAACTTACTACTGATGAATCAGAATTAAAACCTCAGCATAGTATTTGGTCCTTGACTTGAAAATGTTTTTTGAAAAAGAGATTTAAAACTGCAACAACAAAAAATGAACATGTACAGTATGTTGCAGGTCCTAAAATGATTGAGAAGGAAATGTGCACAGCTCATTATTACCACTAGATGGAGACACTGGAATAGTCATTAAAAAATAATTGGCTTTGTGTCAAGCTTCAGGATCAAATGAGGTTTAGACATCAGATCATTCAGATATTATTAGTTTACATTCAGAGAGTTTTGCCATGGCTTTTATTTATAACGCTCGACAGATTTAAGGTTTAGGAAGGAGGATGTGTCGGATAAAAACACACACATGACTTTTTAATATTTAATTTAAACAAATGAGACATTTTTTTATTTCCTATATCAGCATTTCAGACAGCTGACTGATGTGTGTACGCCTTATTCCAGGACCAGCATCATTTTTTCATTCCTAATCGATGAACTTTTCTTCACGTCCTTGCAGAGGTGACTTTTAACGCCAGGACATTTTCCACCACTCAGCAGAACTGTCCATCAGGTGAGCAGCAAAGCGTCTTCGAGTAACCTTAACCACGTCCAGGGTGACTGGAAAGCACCGCAGACTTATAAATAAATTTCTCTCTGAGGTCACCAAAGTTCCTGGAACGGCTCTCGCACCCGGGACAAGTTTTTAATGATTCTGTAATGATCATCATTTTCAATTTTTAAACCACTGAGAGCACTGCATTATTTATGAAGACTCCTCGGAAGACTCTTAGAGAGAAAGGTTAAATCTAGATCCGTAATGAGGTCGTTGGTTTTGTCCCTTTAGGGGAACTTGAAGGTCTTATGTAGGACACCTTTCTTTAGAATTCCTGTGGAAAGCAGAACTATTAGAGAGCATCGCTCAGCACTTTTTACATGCAGTGTATGGTTAGGAAAAAGAAAAAAACCTCACTTGGTCCTGACTTGGTCATTAATGGTGGATCCGGAGCTTAATCTCGGGAACTCTGGGTGTGTTGTGGGTTATACACGCTGAACGGGGTCCAGTCCATCACAAAAGAATAGTAAAATGAT
This sequence comes from Clarias pachynema, assembly GCA_030014365.1. Classification (NCBI taxonomy): domain Eukaryota; kingdom Metazoa; phylum Chordata; class Actinopteri; order Siluriformes; family Clariidae; genus Clarias; species Clarias pachynema. Next base: position 34,098,203 of record JAQMYL010000036.1, read on the forward strand.
ATTATAGCAATGTTATTCCTTGAAAGAAGCTAAATTCTTCCCCAATAAATTTTAGTGACAATTGACTACAAATACACGTAAGAAATTATAGATAGTTATAATTAGGAATATTTATATATATACTGTATACATATACAGTAGGAGACTTAGGGCACGAAACAGGGTACACCCTGGACAGGGTGCCAATCCATCGCAGGGCACATACACACACACACACACTCATTTACACACAATTTGGGAAGGCCAGTGAGCCTAATCTGCATGTCTTTGGACTGTAGAAGGAAACCAAAGAACCCGGAGGAAACCCACCAAGTGCAGGTCGAACATGCAAACTCCATGCACACAGAGGCAGGAATCGAACCTGGCCGGGAACTGAAAGTGTACGGCGACAGTACTAACCACTAAGCCACCATGCCTCCCCATTGTATAAATATTTTAATACTAAATTTATTGCTATGTGTTGTATATTGATATCACTCACTCACTCACTCATCTTCTATACCGCTTTATCCTGTATTCAGGGCCGCAGGGGACCTGGAGCCTATCCCAGGAGGCTTAGAGCACGAGGCAGGATACACCCTGGACAGGGTCCCAATCCATCGCAGGGCAACACACACACACACACACTCATGTCAATTTGGGAACACCGATTAGCCTAACCTGCATATCTTTGGACTGTGGGAGGAAACCAACCAAGCATGGGGAGAACATGCAAACTCCATACACACAGGGACAGGAATCAGGCCTGGCCGGGAATCGAACACAGAATCGAATCGAACCCAGACCCTGGAGATGCAAGGCGACAGTGTTAACCACTACACCACCGTGACACCTATTGTATAAATATTTTAATACTAAATTTATTGCTATGTGTTATATATTGATATATATGATAATATTATGATAATAATATATTATTATTATATTATATTTAATATAATATCCATCATACTATTTTTCATTTCCTGAAGTGTGTGTACTATATATATGATATATATATATACAGTATATATGAGCTAAACGTATACAGTATGTGTATACAGGGTGGGTTATAAGTTTTCATACGTAGGAATTTTTTTTAAACATGTTAAAATATAAATAATTGAAATATTTTTAAACATGTTTTATGTTTCATTTTGTAGTTTTTTTCTTTTCATGTTTATTTTGTTATGATACCCTAAAAAGACTAGTACATTAGTGTGTGTGTGTGTGTGTGTGTGTGTGTGAGCGCGCGCGTGAGTGAGAGAGGGAAATAGAGGCACGAAACACCCACTAAGTAGAACAAATGACTTACGAACTGAGTTTTTTTCAAGTCTTTAAATACATTTTAATCCTTTTTAAATATTTTTTTCTTTTTACGACGATCTTGTTTTTTTTTTTTTTTTTTTTTTTTTTAACAAACTCGTGTACAGTACTAACACTGCAGCCGACACTCCGTGCTGTACCGGACTAGATTGCTTTGATTTCTTTCCCCCTCCCGGAGTGTGTGTGTGCGTGTGTGTGTGTGTGCGCGCGCCCGGTATTCCGCCCTGAGGTTGGAGGGCGAGTCGGGAGGGGTGTGTGTGTGTGTGTGTGTGTGTGTGAAGAACAGCCCCACGTGCTCCGGACTGTTGGACGCCGTTGTCTCAGATACGGTTCCCTCGCGCACTACCGCACCGACGTCACCCGGTCGTCAGCTGCTGTTTGGCTCGCGCGCGAGCATGCTAGGAGCAGAGCAGCGCGCGGCGGCTGCGGGTTCGACATGCGGCGTTCCAGTCGTGCGCGCGCGCCCGCACTCGCACCCGCACGCGGTTCCTCCACGCGGGAAGGTCGATACGTGAAAACTGGAGACGCACGCGCGCACGCACGCAAAGGACACACGCATTGCGCCGGAGTGACGGCTTGTGACGGGGGTCCCCGTGCGTAAACACAAACACACAAACACACACACACACACACCGCCTCTCTCGGCTCGGTTGGATTAACGCAGGCGATCATCATGCCGGTGCGGCGGGGTCACGTCGCGCCGCAAAACACCTTCCTGGGGATCATCATCCGCAAATTCGAGGGTCAGAGTAAGTGTGTGTCCGCGCAGATGACCTCTAATCTGTGCTGTGTGAGTGTGAGTGTGTGTGTGTTTATATATGAAACATTGTGTATCAGAGTGAAGCTGCTTTATTCATCCCGCTGCTTTGATCCTGCGTTTATTTTCTCAGATCCGGTTTAATGTGACTCTCTCTGTCCGTGTGTAATGCACGAGCTCACTGCACGCGCCAACCTGCTCTGCTCTTTTCCTTTCGTTTCGCATCGTTTTGTTTTTCATGCATATACGACCTATTTAGCCCGACAATAAGATAAGCTCATATTATTATTATTATTATTATTATTATTAATGAATGCAATTAATGAATGACTTCACTCACTCATAAATATGACCTGCATTTAAAACACACAAATACAAAAGTCACAAGTGGTCTAAGGTGCTTTCTAGTCAAACCCTTACAGTATGTGTGACAACTTTATACCCACTGTGCCATTAGTGAGTGAGATGTATTTTTAAGTGTTTATGTGTTTGCATTAAATATTAGCAGTGCAGACAAGATATATCTTTCATTTCGGCGATATTGTTAAAACACCAATAGAAAATCTGACATCATGGTGCACTAATTAGTTTGTGCTTTTAAAAAAATACCCTTGATTGGTTGTGTCTGTATGTTTACATGAGCGACACGTTTCGATTCCCGACCTAGAGAGTTTGTATGTTCTCCAAAGACAAGACTATTGGAGGAAACCAGTGTACCCGGAGGAAACCCACCAAGCATGGGGAGAACATACAAACTCCATGTACACAGACCCTGAGACAGGAATTGAACCCAGAGCCTGGAGGTGCAACTGGGTTAAACACTAAACCACAATGCTGCCTATGATTATTATTATTATTATTATTATTATTACAGCTTACTATTAAATGCTAATTCAAGATTCAAAAAACTTTATTATTGCTTTAAAGAGAGATCCTTCAAACCGAATTTGAACAAGCAACCTAAGGATAGCCTAACCTAAATAATAAATTAATTACGTCACTCATTAATATGAATGTTTTCACTTGCTTACTCCCTCTGTCTTGCGTCTATGGAATGCTATTATCTACAAAACGCATTTAAAACTATTTCAAAATTCAATTACAAGAGGCCTAAGTTGCCTTCTAGTCAAATCCTACTACTTTTCTCACCATGTGGCATTAATAAGTTTTTTCTGTGAGAATGTCTGTTTAAGCGTTTGTGTTTATTTGCATTAAATATTAGTGGTGCAAACACTATTTATTATTTATTTCAGCGATATTGTCAAAGAACCAATAAAAAAATATGACCTCATGGTGCACTAAATAGTTTTTTAGCTTTAAATAAGTAGCCATTGGCCTGCACAGTCCCTAGTTGGACTAGTTACCTACAGTAGTTACCTCCCTACAGAGGTTCCAAGATGGATGGATGGTTATATATTGTTCAAATAACGAGGTGAATCCATCCTGTTACCTGCAAATCAAACGGAGTAAAATGTTTTCACGGATAAGTTCTGTAATATGATTAATTTCATATTATATTATGATTAAATGCTGCATATTAAAAACGAGTGCTTGAATATGGACATAGATGTTAATGTGTACGGTTAATAGCTTCCAGGATTCCTTATCAAAGAGTGTTAATTAGCCTTCATCATCGCTCCGCTCGTAACAGTTCTTCTGTTCTTTCCGCCTCCACAGATAAAAAGTTTGTCATAGCCAATGCCCGGGTGCAAAACTGCGCCATCATCTTCTGCAACGACGGCTTCTGCGAGATGACGGGCTTCTCGCGGCCGGACATCATGCAGAAGCCGTGCACGTGCGACTTCCTGCACGGACAGTTGACCAAGCGGCACGCTGTCGCGCAGATAGCGCAGGCCCTTCTCGGCTCGGAGGAGAGGAAAGTGGAGATCACGTACCACCGCAAGGATGGTGAGTGTACAGTATGGGTGCTTTGGTGCTTAGCGTATACATGTAGCATGTGAACCTTCAGGTGAAAAAACAAAACCACCACCGCCATCAAAAACAACAAACATTTTGAATGAATTTGTTAATTAGAAATGTATATGTTTCTTTGGACGAGTTCTGTATTCTACATTTCTTACAAACAGTAGAGATTCGACCCAAATTATGTCTATGTACAGTACAGAAAAATATACATTTTTCATTTATTAAACTCACTGTAGGAGTCTAAATCACTGAATATAATCACATGAGAGGGAGTGCTGATATTCAGCACAACAGCACGACCTGAAAAAAGTGTGATATTGCTTTTATACAAGACTTCCACAAACATCGCTTATTGTCAACAGATCTCTGCAAACACGGAGCAGAATTAAACTAACCGTGACTGGCAGAGCTGGCGACTGACATGGCGAGTGTAATTTACCGACACAAAATGTAGTTGCCAAAATGAGAAGGAAATCACTCATAGAGGTGGTGAACAGAGACAATTTCAACTCATTCCGCTTTAGAATACCAAAACACTTACGGGTTCCGCCATTGAATCCTAAATAGTGTTAAACGGAAAGCAAGTGCGCTGTTTAGGGTGTACAGTTATCCCTTGTTCCTCACACCAAGTAATGCCCTTGATCAGAGGGATTTGGGATTCAGCCTTGTGTCAGACGCTGGTTAGCCATGAACAAAACTGATTTAGAGGCGATTCAGAACGACTTGAACGCAGTTGCTAAGGAGACAAATTGTTGTTTAAGACGACATAACGTTCTCAGATGTGTGTTCTTGCTGAAAGTGCTCCAGTGACTGGTTGTGAATGTGGGTTTTGGCGGGCAGCTGCTCTCTCCTCGGTACTGCAGACTGCACTGAAGTACTTCCACCCATGCTGCGAACCACAGTTAGTGTAATTAACGTATAATTTGCTAAAACACCTGGGACGCTAAGTGATACATATAGTTAAACATCCCAGTGCTGTTATGCTCTATATTGGCACTCATCCAATCAGATTACTCGGCCAGAACTAACTTGTTGTCTAATTATTGTTATGTCACAATCATATTTTGTTCTTTTTTTTTTTTTTAGATGTTAAAGATGCTTTATAACACTTCAGCCCCGGTATATTAATGCTTGGATAAAATGATGAATAATTAATTAATTAATTAATTTGACCTAAAACAGCAACAGAAACAGCGTTTTTTGTAATAATAATAATAATAATAATAATTTCACTACATTTAAGCAGAACCACGGACAGTGTAACGATTTCAGAAATGCTTTTAAATATTATTTAGGCTTTGTAATGAGGCATGTCCGGGGCTTTACTGTTTTGAATGTGGGTTTAGTCAAATCAGTCTCCGACGCAGGGGACAGGTGTGGTTTAAAAAAACAAGATAAGAATCAAGGGTGATACGGAGGGCAAATATTCCCCCTGACCTCTGCTTCTGTGTCAGTGGTGTGTTTTAATTATAGTAGATCTTCTTCGTGCAGAGATAAAGGACTGGATATAAGACTGGAAAGGGGAAGAGACAGAGAGAGAGGGACAGATGGATCGATAGTGACGGATGATAGGCAGAAGCGTTTGTCTACTTTTTCCTCTCGGGCGTTTGACAACAGCACAGACGGGGAGGAGATTTCTAACGCTCCCGGAGATGACCTCGGAGCGATAGCACGGTTCTGACGAATGAGAATAGAGAGGATTGTGTGGGAAAAGCAGCGTGACCCAAGCGAGCTCTAAATAAAAAGCTTCTCTGCACGCATGTGTGTGTGTGTGTGTGTCTAAGTTTAAGCACAAACCCATAAAGCAGAGGCACCACGTTATGGAAAGTCGCACCTGTGGTAATTAACACGTGTCCGTCAGTGTCTAGGGTGTCAGATGGCACAGTGGAGGCTGAAGGTCAGGGCAGGGCCGTGCCAACGCCAGCTCACCCTGATAGCCACGGCTCATGAGTCAGCGCTCGAATGAATGAACCGATGCCATGAGCAGGTGCGGAAAACAGGGAGCTGAGGAATGAGAAAGGGGACGTGCGCCATCTGTTCTCATCGGACGTTAATGTCCCAACACGCCGCGCAGTGGTGTGCGATGCCAGAAACATTATGAAATAATTATTTAACACAGACATAAATTGCTCGTTGCCTGCACTACGTGATGAACATATCGATGTTTTAGAGCAGCAGGACGGGACAAAAGGCGCCGCACAGATGATAATTTGGAGGCCATGGCTCATGGATGCGTTTGGATGTTGATATATTAATCAAAAACACATAAATAATTATGTTGACCAAGAAGGAATGTGACAGTTTATCTGATTCACATCTGATTCAACTACCAGGTTCATTGGGTGTGCTTAAGTGTTATTGGATTACAAACCGTGCTGGACGCTGGCCCTCCCGGACTGGATTTGAACAGTTCTAGTTCTAGCAATCCCACCATATTAGTTACTGTATGTTAGACCATTAAACGAAGCCCAAACAGACAGAAAAAAACAATAAGGATGTTGAAATTACTTCTTGTTTTTCTGTTAATATTGTGTATCGGCTGTGTGCGGCCTCGTGCTTTGTACAAGTTACTGTAATAGATATGTAAGCCGCAGAGAAATATTATGCAAAACAAAGATTATTGATTATTGCATTATACATATGTATGTATTTTTGTGATATTTAACCGTGCGATCTCCCACACTAACTGCGTATAGTATAAATATAGTTGAGTCGCACAAGAAGCTCAAATTATCCTGATTTCCATTTTTTACACTAGTTGGTTTAGCTGATAAGACTGGTAAGAGTGTGTGTGTGTGTGTGTGTGTTGCATTATTCGATGTTTCCATACCAGCACGAAATGTGATTCAGCCAGAGCTTTTTCCACCACGTTTAAAAGCCACCTAAGAGGAACAACAACAACAACGAAAAAAAAAAAGCTTTTAGCACAGCCATAAAAGAGAAAATGGAAAGACCAGACCCATAGACATTTCCATTCTACAGGGATGGTTTGATAATCACCCTATTCATTTTAATACAAAGGTCCAGACATCTAGAGATGTCAGCACATCAGACCTATAATGAAATGTTGAGGTTTATTGCTGAGTTTGGTTTTCGTCCAAAGTTTTATGTCACAAAATTATAATATAATGGCAGGCAGGATGTAATGTGGGAGATTTTATACTGACATAAATGTGACACTGCATAACTGCACCCAAGGGAAGCGTGTAAGTGAAGGAATAGAGGGGGCCGAGGACCGATCCCTAGGGGACACCACCACTGAGCCGCAGTAGCACTGACACTGCTTTCCTGTCTGAGATAGGAATCTAGTCCAGGAACCAAGGAAATGCTAATAGTGTAAAAGCAAAACATAGCGCTTCGACCGAAGGCTTCGGGATGAAAAGATCTTTTGTCTTCTGTATACAATGTTTAGAAAAAAAAGAAGGATGGAAAGAGAGAGAGACACAGAGTGTGTAGCATTTATAACAAAACTATGCAGCCAGACAATATTTTCCATCCTAGTAATTGCCTAAGAATGCATCCTAAATTATAGGGCTAACTTTATAAAAACTGCCGCGTCAACAGGCAGCATTTAGATTTAAAAGTGACCTACCATGTCGTGAAGTTATCACCAAGAGTTCTGTCTGTCATGCTCTCACAGGAGCTTCATCTGCTGAACAGAAGTATAGACTTGTACGAGTCAAAAAAGATCCACTCGATGTGCTCAAATTAGGCGCAAATAAGGTTCCCTGGATGACAGCTGTCTCGTGGTGTCTTCTAAAAGTGACGGCCTTTATCTTCATACCATGCAAATGCTAACCAGAAGTGCTGTCTGCCTGGACTGCCGCCTTCCAACCTGAGCAGATGGCTAGTGGCAATATTCTGAAGGAAGCTCGGAAATATTTTATGAGCTATATATTGTTGAATATCGCGTTTATTGGCACATGGCGACAACCGAGCATGAAATAGGAGGGGTGGCATATGATGAAACTAACATGAGGTATATTATATTTGAGATCATGATATGTTTCATAAGGTTCAGATTTTCTCAGACTGGAAATAAGAAATATTTGCTGAAAAACTGAGACATAAATCCTGTTTTGACCAAAAATTACCTCCTTAAACGTACAGACTGGATTGCATGGAAAATTATTTTGTCTTTTCCTGCTGAAACCTCCGCTCTGCCGCAGAGAGAAAAAGCTTCTGAACGGCTCGAGCCGTTCTGAAGCTTGTGGCCAGAAAAAGTGTACAAAAGATAACGGACGCTCGATATCCCGCAGTACAGTCTGGAGCGAGATCTTCCTGTAACGCACTATAATAAGAACACCACCTTAAGGCACCTTATCTGCTTTAAAAGCAATCTTCAGGTCACCTGCTTGCAAAGCAGCACATCTCAGGATTTCAAATAAATCTCCAGGCTTTTCACTATTGTTCAGGAAGTCTCTGTTTGGTTTACAGAAACACCTGCCAGCTTGAAATAAATAATGAAAAAAGAAATATTCCCAGACCGGAAGCTCCATTGATTTATATCAGAGAGTATGAACATGTTAGATCGAATGCATCTAGAACTCCACCCCGAGGCACTCGCCTCGCACTAACTGCTTCTCTGAGGACTCCCTGCTGTTTGCAAAACAACAATTTTCAGTAGTCCAGAGAAATCGCCAGGCTTTTCACTGATGCGGCAGCCGAACGCACCACGCCATACGCCCTGCTACCTTAACCTTAAGTTACCTTTACATTTTTAACCTTTTTATCATATGAAAATATTTTCAATCTGGTCAAATATACATTATCTACTAATGTACAGGGGTTGGATAATGAAATTGAAACACTGACCATTTTAGTGTTGGAGGTTTCGTGGCTAAATTTGACCAGGCTGGTGGCCGATCTTCATTGATTGTACATTCCACCAGTAAGAGCAGAGTGTGAAGGTTTAATTAGCAGAGTAATAGCACAGTTTTGCTTAAAATATTGCAAGGCACACAACATTATGTGTGACATA
>JAQMYL010000036.1:34107271-34123261 GCA_030014365.1 Clarias pachynema
ACACCACCAAGAAGGACGAACCACATCCAACAGGAGTAACTGTGGACGCAAGAGGAAGCTGTCTGAAAGGGATGTCCAAAAAACATAAAACCACAGCTGCCCAACTCACTGCAGAATTAAATGTGCACCTCAACAAAACTGTTTGTCGGGAGCTCCACAGGGTCAATGTACATGGCCGGGCTGCTACAGCCAAACCTTTGGTCATTCGTGCCAATGGTTTCAATGGTGTCAGCAGCGAAAATCTTGGGCTGTGGACAATGTGACACATGTATTGTTCTCTGATGAGTCCACCTTCACTGTCTTTCCCACATCCGGGAGAGTTACGGTATGGAGAAGCCCCAAGAAGCGTACCAGCCAGAGTGAAGCATGGGGGTGGATCAGTGATGGTTTGGGCTGCAATATCATCACAATGCTTGTGCTAGATGGGCGCGTCACCGCCGAGGACTAGTGAACCATTCTGGAGGACCGTGTGCACCCAATGGTTCAAACATTGTATCCTGAAGGCGGTGCCGTGTATCAGGATGATAATACACCAATTCACACAGCAAGACTGGTGACAGAGTGGTTTGATGAACATGAAAGTGAAGTTGAACATCTCCCATGGCCTGTACGGTCACCAGATCTAAATATTATTGAGCCACTTTTAGTGTTTTGGAGGAGAAAGTCAGGAAAGTTTTCCTCCACCAGCATCACGTAGTGACCTGGACACTATTCTGCAAGGACTTGTCCAGTGGGGCAAAAAAGTATTTAGTCAGCCACCAATTGTGCAAGTTCTCCCACTTAAAAAGATGAGAGAGGGCTGTAATTTTCATCATAGGTATACCTCAACTATGCGAGACAAAATATGGAAAAAAAATCCAGAAAATCACATTGTGAATTGGTGGCTGACTAAATTGGCCGCAAAAGGTGGCCGAATACCATACTAATGAATTATTGTGGTCTAAAATCAGACATTTCAATTTCATTGTCCAACCTCTGTACATCATACATAAGTAATATATAAGCATTATTTTAGTAAATATTATATATATGGGCGACACGGTGGCCTAGTGGGTAGCACTCTAGCAGAACCAAATTAATCTAGCAAATATAAGATTATTAAGCTTATTTCTAGTTAAATATTATATAAGCGAAAAATGTCTTGCTCTGTTGGCAGATATTTAATAATTTAGAATTAATTGTAGAAAGAAGCTAAATTAGAGCATTTAAGAAAAAGCTTAAATGCTTGTAAGAAATAGGTTTAATGATCATATATTTTCTTTATTATCATCATAATGATATTCATAAAGATTCAGTCTATTTTTCCTTTGTAAGATTACAATTTTTGAACAGCAGACTTATTAAAATTAATTAGACAGCCTGGTGATTATAGACGATTCATGAAAGGCAGCCAATAAAGAAGATGAAGTTATCAATGTATGTCGGAAAATGTTGCCTCTGTAGGTTTCAGAAGTTTAGCCGATTTTGTCGTCCAATTTTAAACTGATCTTAATAGTCTGATTTCTAACGAAATATTTAGCAAGTGTCGCTGTGACGGCCTCGCCTCCATGCAACATCTTCGCTTGCAAAACATGATATGGAGAAATGGAAACATTTGGTTGTTTATAATTATTTGATTTATAAATGTATGTATGCTTACACGACTGTCTGTGACCTAAAAAAAAATAATAAGAGAGGCAAATTCTAATAGAAAAGAATGTAAAATATAAAATTGACAATATATAGTAATTTTGTTACAATAAAATTAAGTCGAAATCTATAAAAATGTAAAAAGTATGAACTGTTATGAGCTTAGTTTCATCTAATAGCTCATTAGTCCAAACTTTAGTATTGTAGGCATCCGTGATCTTGTTTTTGGTTCAAGTCAAACCGGGACTTTTGATTGCGCAGAAAATCGCTATGAGTGTAAAAACCTCCCCTCTATTTCTCTATATAATGCCCTGTTACATTAATGCACTTATCCCAGCGTTTCACTAGTGCTTGGATACCGTCAAGTTTTCTCAGGACACCCGAACCAGGATCAAACTCTGGCCCCCCAGGAACTCCTTTAACGTCTTTTCCAAACATGTAGAAATGGCTTGGAGCGAGGTCAGGAATGTGCAGGGGACGTGGCAATAACTCCCAGTAGAGTTCCTGTAATGTCGGTGAATGATTGTGTGTACAGTTCCCACAGACAGATGTGTGTCTTACGCAAGCTGGCAACAATTAATCTGTCGATTTTCAAAGATCAGGCGTTTCTCTTGCTGAATTTTTTCGGGAACGACTGCAATGGGCTTCGAGCCACCTCGGCCAGGATCGTCATTCACGGACATACGGCCTTCTATATAACGTTCGGACCGTACAAATGTCAATCACCGTACTGTGTTTGAGGTGTTCTGTAAATGTCAATTGCTTTTACGCTTTCATTTAACAGAAATTTCATTACAAGTCCCAGTTTGACTTGAACACCCTGGGTAGATTAAAAAAAAAAAAAAAAAGTCAAATTGTATTAGAAAATTTTTCTTTTATTATTTTTTATGATTTATTTATTTTTGCTATAATGACATCACGCGTGCTTGGCCCGTCTCAAAACCTGTAAGGAATCGATCCGCTTGAGACGAATCAGACATTAAACATTAGCGCTACTGAAGCGCCTTTGAGTCACAGCTCTGACGGCTATCAAGTAGGGGAGTGTTGAAAGACGAGGCGCAACAAAAATAAAGTCTGTCGTATCTCGTGGTATGCGTTCGCTTTCCACCTGCTTTGTGTCCTATATGAACTTTAATAACCTGCTGTCTGACTACAGCGCAGAGCGGCGCGACTTTAATAAGAAGTGTCCCAGCGGCTCGTGTGCCAAACAGATAAAGCCGTAAAAAAAAAGTCTTCGCTTGCTAAGCACGAAAGGGGTTTAAGTGAAGAGATTTCAGGGTGAAAACGCCGCACGATCTTTTAATACATATCTTTATCGCTTTTCACCACAGACGTTTACATTCACATCATTTGGCAGACGCCATTTATCCAGAGCGACTTACGTTTTTATCTCGTTTTACATTTGAGCAGGTGAGGGTTGAGGGTCTCGCTCAAGGGCCCAACAGGGGCCTTCTGATCGGTAGTCCAACATCTTAAGCACTGATCAACCCCCTGCTCCATGACCAGAGATGTGTCACTTTTATTCCTGTATTCATCTTCTATAGTGTTTATCCTGTATACACGGGTCACAGGGGGCTGGATCCTATCCCAGGAGACTTGGGGCATGAGGCGGTGTACAGCCTGGACAGGGTGCCAATCCATCGCAGGGCACACACACACCACTAACGCCAATAATCACCAATAATCTGCAGGTCTTTGGACTGTGGGAGGAAACCCGAGTACTCGGAGGAAACCCACCACGCATGTGGAGAACATGCAAACTCCATACACATAGGCGGAAATCGAACCCCCGACATCAGGTTTGCAGCCTTCTTAATGGAGAATTAAGCAAAAAAAAAAAAAAAAACACGGCCTGAATAAATGCTAATGCTAGCGACTACCAGACACACACCACAATACAGTATATCTAGCCACGCCCCCTGCTTTCCTGATTCTCATCAAGGATGATGCGCAAGCTTAGCACATGATCGCACGCAAATCTCAGGAATAAAAAAATTACAAAATCTTAAAAACATGCATATTTAAAATTGTTAAAAAACAAAAAAAGGAAGCATCATTTTATTTTCTTGTTGATCTTTGTTGGACAGATAATAAAGTCCAAGAACAAAACATCAGCTGTCAAAAATGGAGTTTTATTATTTTACACACACACACACACACTTTTATTGGTGTTTCGCAGTGCAGATGATTGGCACATACGACCGTGCTTTATTTAGAGTTTATAGCACCGCAGTGAGTGCAGTTACGACTCCAGCTTTATTTCCCCACCGCTGGCCAGAAGCTCTGAGCAGAGCCGCGCCGTTCACCAGCAACGCAATTACCCTTCATTACCAGGGAATATCATAATGGTAGCTATTCACAGGGTGGTGCTGCTTTATACGGAGAATGAGAGCGGTGTCGTATTGAATAGAGTGAAGTGAGAGAAGTACGAATCGCGGCTTTTGTTCCCCCGAACAGAACTACATCCGCCTCCATTACTACTGATAATGTAAAATCCCTTTTCACAGCTTTCGCTCCCTGTATTCTGGGAATTATGTCTTATTCTCTCGGGAAAGTGGATTATCATCAAAGGAGAGCGCTACAGTTACAGCCATCCAGATGTATTCATTTCATCTTTCAGCATCAATGCAGTTTTCTGTTTCTAAGTGTGTGAGCTCGTACTGTACTGCATCCTCGGTGTCTGTAAGTGACCCGGGTGGCTTTTTTGTCGTTTGCTTCCGAATTAAAAAGTGCGAACACGGGAGATCCCGGATACTATAACCGAACCCGATACCCTGGTATCCGAGTCACGCGGCTTCGCAGCCCGTTTGTATGTTTAATGAGGTTTATTTAGAAGGCGCACTAAGCCACCGGTTAGCAGGCCGCGCAGACGCTCAGAGGCTCTCAGACGCTTGCCGTGACGTGTGATCTTGTGTGATGTCGCTGCCTCAGAGACTGAAGAAAGGTGTGTGTGATGACCGGGTTGTAAAAACTGCTCTTTATAAAGTGCTTAGCAGGTGTGAGAGCCAGCGCGCATACAACTAATTTAGCACTTCAGACTCCCGCAGTGTGTCAGAGTGAAGATGGATGTGTGTGTGTGTGTGTGTGTGTGTGTGTGTGGTGCCGCTCACAAGGTCTTATCCTGACACATGCCACTGTCTCAGTCAATAATTGATTGTTTGTTCTGTTCAGCAGCGAGCGCGGCACGTGGACCGATTGCTCTCGTTGCTCACGGTCGCGGTTTCAGTTTCTGCTGCTCGAGTTCTGTCAACGCTTTCGGAAGGAGTCTCCAGTGTCAGGGCCGTGTCAGAGTCAGGGGTGAAAAGGCTCTAACCGTGTAAAGGTTTCAAAAAGGTTTTAAACAAAACCTGTATGTGTGTGTGTGTGTGTGTGTGTGTGTGTAATAACACACTGTGTTACACACAAGTCTGTGGTGTTAAATGAAAATAGTGGATTCTCTCTCTCTCTCTCTCTCTCTAGTAAAATTGAGCCGTGAGATTATATGGATTACGTTATTTAATCGATCGTTTCTTGGATGAATTTATTCATTAAATCTCTGAGTCAATTTTTTAATCAGATCCAATTTACACTTTTAATTATTTATCTTAAATCACAAATATTAAATGGACAAGAAATTGGGATTACTGTACACTTTGCTTTCTTCCTTTGAATTAATGCACGGTTGGTGCAACACCGCCCCCTATTGGACTGGAGTGTGGAGCAGAAGAGCAGAACAGGCAACACTGCAAGTTACTCTAACAGACATTCAGGGTTTATTAGATACTTTTAGCAGTTTTTAAAACATTTAAAAGCTGTACAACAAATCAGACAGTAAACCTGACTGCTTTTAAATCAAGTGGAATCATATTGGCATCATAATAGTTTAAATGATATCAGCCTTTGAAAAATCATTAGTTCAAAAATATACTGTAAATATCATTTATATCTTTGAATTAAATTCAGTAATATTCACGTTTCAAAACTAAAGATTTTTCCATTTCAATTTTAAAAGTTTTTTTTAATTAATCTTTCAATTAAAGATTTTTCAAAATTATTTCAGATGGCTTTTTATTATGATAAAAAGGCCAAAATCCTGATCGAATCTTACTTTGTTAAACATTTTTAAACCGTTTTTAATTATTATTATTATTATTATTATTATTATTATTATATTCTGTGGAGTCCCAAGTTAAAAAAATAAAAGTATGCTAAGTATATTAAATCCTAGCATGCCAAAGCAACATTAAGTGTACTTACTCCAGACACATGATTAGTATACAGTACTTGAAGTTCGCTATTTTGGAACAACTAATTTTGTACTAAGTGTATTTACAACTAAGTTGTAATTAAATTGTACAAAAGCACAATTTTAAGTCTATTAAGTATTATTTTGTGTACTAAAGTTTACTTTGTATACTACACTTAAAGTATATGGCTGTGCATGTACTAATGTACAGTAATGAATGAAATTTAAGTATATATTTAAGGTATTATAAGTACATTACAGCAATTCGTAATTAATATACGATGATTCTTATTGCAGCAGTAGCATGCTGTTATACTTCTGGACAATTACAAATACTAAAAAAGTACACGGTGAGGTTAATACAAATATACTTATACAGTATATAGTTATATAATATAATACACACATATGTCTTCTATATTACAGTATTGCAAATGTGTTACCAGTACACTAAAGGTGTTTAGGATAATTTACAAATGCTGAATGCATTTTCCACACTATAACTGAGTCAATTTTTTTAAACACATTACATCAGTAATTATGAAGCCGATTTTATTCTCGAGTTCAACAAATTTAATTTGCTCAAGGTTACAAAAAAAAACAGTCCTATAGTTTATTTGTGTTCAAAAAAAAAGTCAGGTTGTCTTACAAACACACAAACTAAAATATAAAGTTGTCTATCCTAAGACAGACATTAGTGTTAGAATATACAGGTACAGTATTAGTTTAAACCTGGTGTGTTGATTCTAGCTGTTACACAGAGACTGAAAACAGGCCGAGAGCTACGGAGCCATTATACCACAAGCAAAGTACATAAGATTTAGCAACAACCCAATACAATAGACAATACATTCTACAGCTTAAAGTGTGTACTTAATTACAAATGACCTAACAAAACCGTAAAATTTACCTTATGCCGATGAAAATAAAATAATAACGATACGAACTAACGCACGCGATGACGCAGCTTCCAGCCGTTAATTCAAACTAGCGTGCAATAACGAGTCTAAAAGCGCGCGGGCACGAGAGACTAGTACACTAAATATAAACATATATAAGTACATATGAATAAGTTCATTTAAATGCAACTGAAAATATACTGAGACTACCGTATATTAAAATGTGTATTCTAATGTATAACTTCTATGCATTTGTACAATGATTATTTGGAGCATATTTTGAAAAAATATACCAAAAATAAATTGAAAAACAAAGTTTTATATTAAATTAGACCAACCTTTCACTTAAAATATATTTTCTAGGGCTGCAACTAACAATAATTTTAATAATCGATTAATCTGTCGATTATTTTTTTTCGATTAATCGATTAATCGGATAAAAAAAACCGAAAAAAGAAAGAAAAGCATTCATTTCCAACCCTTTATTCAAAAACAGAACTAAAATCTTTAGAAAGTGCACAAACATGTTGCTCCTTGAGCTGTTATAATAATAATAAAATTAAATAAAAATGGACTAACACAAAAAAACATAGACATGTATGCTTTACATCTGCCAAATATATACAGTGGAACCTTGGATTACGAGCGGGCTCGTATTCCAAAAACACTCGTAAACCAAATTTCATTTTTAAAAACACACAAACTGAATCACTGCTGTAAAGTAAAAATAAAACAAATGAACCCGCACTTTACCTCTGAAAAGAATCGCGACTGTGTAGAGCAGAGAGAAAGAGTGTCTGCGTTTGTGAAGGTCTGTGTGTGTGTGTGTGTGTGTGTGTGTGTGTGTGTGTGGGGCACGGTGTCCAATGACGCACGTGTGCACAGACACACACACAGCAGGCAAAAAGCAGGCTAAGCCTTGAGCAGAGAGAGAAAATGGATCTTTAACCTCTCTAATGAGACTTGCTTTTGCTTTACACGCGCGCTGTACACACACGAATACAGACACAAAATAAAGTATGTTTCTCACACACACACACACACGTGGTCACAGTGTTATAGTAAACAGTACACGCGTGCATGGATGTTGATTATATCAGTAAGACACGCGCACTGAGACCCAGCGGGGGAGACGATTACCCGATCACGGATTTCTCTGCCTCTGCCGTGTATCTTTCCTCTACCTCCGCTCGTTTTTTTTTCCTCATTTTTTTTTTTGCTCCGTCCTGTCTATGAGGCGCCGAACTCTTTAACATCAACTAAAGTTTTTTTTTTTAAATAATTAAATGTCTCTGCGTCGCGCGACACAACGAATCGATTATGAAATTCGTTGCCAACGCTTTTAATAATCGATTTTAATCGATTCATTGTTGCAGCCCTAATATTTTCCTATAATATGTTTTAGGAAAGTGTACTATAATACAATTATTTTGAAGTATGTTTAAAGTTTAATTCCAAAATTTGGTAAAATATACTTTTTATATCTTAACTGATGGTACAACTTTTTGTTAGTATATTTGCAATGTATTATCGAAGATTTCAATATATTTGTAATACACTAAAGTGTTTTTTTTTTTTTCACTGGGGAAGTCATACAATACGTATTATTTAATATTGACCTGATGTTCATGATAAAACCCCAATCTGCTGTGCTGTTATAAAAAAAACTGTTCTGACCAATCAAGATTCGACATTTCCACCGTGCTGCGGTTATACCAAATTGTAAAGTGTGAAGTGCGCATGAAACATTTTAACAGCTCGCATTTCTTATTGGAACTTCAAAAACAAAAGGCTGAGCAGGCCACGCCCACAAACAACAGCACTGTTACTCACCCTACACCCACAAGCAACCAAGTACATGTGACTTCAACCTGTACAGTATTTCTATTATATAAAATTATATATATATATAAACATGTGACTGGTACTGGGTGTGTATGTGTGTATGTGTGTATATATAGTACCAGTCAAAAGTTTAGATACAAGTTTGGATTTATTTTCCATATTTTAGAACAACACTGGATTTTTTTCCCCCAGTGAAATAACATTATGTAATTAAGTTCCAAAAACCAAAACAGTCAGTTGTTATTTTCAGACACTGTGGTCAGCCTTTCTGGAATAGTTCCCGCAAGAACAGTATTGTGTCGAGTGTGTTTGTAAAACCCATCGAGCTCCATGATGAAACTGTCTCTCATGAAGACCTTCACAGGAAAACAAGACCAAAACTGACCTCTGCTGCAGAGGAGACGTTCATTTAGAGTCACCAGCCTCAGAAATCACCAATTAACAACCAGAACCTCCGATTAGAGCCGGTATGAAGCTTTACAGAGCAGAAGACAGAGCAGATATACAACTCAATATCAACTGTTCAGAGGAGATTATTGTATATTTTGGATAAACGCCTTCATTATTGATTTAAAGTGTAAAGAGAAATACAAATCTTTAGAAGTTGTGTCCAAACCAGCATGAACCTTTTCAGCACTTTGAGCTACAGTGTTGGATCAGACTAAACGGTCCAGCCTTCACTCCAGATGTGCTTTGGCCCTGTCGCCGGTTTTCCTTCCCTGGAATACTTTTGGTACTGTATGTCCTGACCACTGCGGACCGCGAACGTCATCCAAGACCTGCAGTTTTGGAGCTGTTCAGACCCAGTCGTCTAGACGTCACAATTTCCCATTAAACAATTTTGCTGACAAATAAACTGTAGAGGATAAATGCAGAACTTGCAGCTTGTGAACAGATTGAGTGATTAGTGACTCGAACATGATGAAACCCAGTAGGAACTTCTCTGTCTCTGGTGCTATGGGCAGTGCCACCTCCTCCCCACGGAGACCACAGTGTCCTCAGAGAGAGAGAGAGAGAGAGAAAGAAAGCACAAGAGTGTGTATGTGTGTGTGTGTGTGTGTTAACCGGTGACTCAGAAAGGAATGTATTTATAGCCCGTGTGCTGCTCTTGGCAGGTATAAACTTGAAAGAAGCTCCATAGCTCATGTCCCCTCTCTCTCTCTCTCTTTCTCGTTCTTTCTCGTTCTCGCGTTCAGACACACATGCTGCGCAAAGAAACCATTAACACCACAGTAATGCTGCAGCAAACTGCCCCCAGCACAAACATAGCTCTCACATTCATCCGGACAATTCTTAAGTCTTTATTGGGACAGTCTGTGTTATGGACTGGGTTATGATCAGATGCAGCGTCGGCGCGGCCGCTCGCGAGACCTCATCCATCACAGTCGGAGGGACTTTCCATCCATCTGTTCCTCCCGTCCCACCTGTCCCCTGTGCTTTATTACTCGGTCCACCGCTGGCTCCAGGTTTTTCTTTGCCCCAGGGATGTGACCGGGATAAACGCTTCCCTCGTAATCATACCGTCATACGTGTCCACGCGCAACCCGGGAATCCTGCTTCTACAGAGAGGAGAGAACTACAGAGGAGAGTCGATTTCTGCACTGAAAATAAACGCTAAACGCTTTTCACTGTAAAAGTATCAGAAAACCAAAACTCCTGCAAAAAAAGAAGAGAATTTAAAACAGTTTAAAGCTTCTTTACTAAGGATGGAAGGATAGTCTTTTTTTTTTTTTTATATATGATTCGATAGAAATTATGATGTTTGTGATATGATGCAGTCTCGAAGGTTCAGTAACAACAATGTAAAACAGCAGAATATCTGCACTTTATTTTTAAAAAATGAGTGAGTGAGTAAATAAGTGAATGAGTGAATAAGCTAGGGAGTGAGTGACTAAATGAGCGAGTGAGTGATTAAATGAATGAGTGACTAAATGAATGAGTGAGTGAGAAAATGAGTGAGTAAGTAAATGAATGAATGGGTGACTTACTTAGTGAGTGAGTGAGTGACTAAATGAGTGAGTGAGTGAGTGAGTGACTAAATAAGTGAGTGAGTAAATGAGTGAGTGAGTGACTAAATGAGGGAGTGATTAAATGAGGAAGTGACTAAATGAGTGAGTGAGTGATTAAATGGGTGAGTGACTAAATTAGTGAGTGAGTGACTAAATGAGTGGGTGAGTGACTAAATGAGTGAGTGAGTGAGTGACTAAATGAGTGAGTGAGTGAGTGAGTGGGCGAGTGACTAAATGAGTGAGTGAGTGGGTGAGTGAGTGAGTGAGTGACTAAATGAGGAAGTGACTAAATGAGGGAGTGAGTGAGTGATTAAATGGGTGAGTGACTAAATTAGTGAGTGAGTGAGTGAGTGAGTGACTAAATAAGTGGGTGAGTGACTAAATGAGTGAGTGAGTAATTAAATGAATGAGTAAATGAGTGAATGAATGAAAGACTGAGTGAGAGATTAAACGAGTAAGTGAGTGAATTAATGAGGGAGTGACTAAATAAGTGCGTGAGTGAATGAGTGACTAAATGAGTGAGTGAGTAATTAAATGAGTGAGTGAATGAATGAAAGACTGAGTGAGAGATTAAATGAGTCAGTGAGTGAATTAATGAGTGACTTGAAAGCACATATGAATGAGTGAGAAAATAAAGGAGTAAATTAGAGCATATGAGTGAATATTTGAGTGAGAGAGTAAATGTGTGAGTGAAAGTGCTGATGGTGCCGTCAGTGAAACAGTGCAGATTGGAATTACACACAAACACCCACATGCAAACATACCCTGAAACACACACACACACACACACACACACACACACATACTGACAGTACACACACGGGGAGGGGGGGGGGGGTGCTCGGTTTTATTTCAGAACCTGCAGTCAGTCAGAGTGCTTATTACTGCCTGCCTGACATCTACACTGTGTGTGTGTGTGTGTGTGTGTGTGTGAATGTGTGTGTTCCTTTTCTTTCTGTTCTAGTGCACTTCATCTGACCTGTCACACCACTGCCAACCTGCATAGAACTCACTGCAGGAGTGTATGTGTGTGTGTGTGTGTGTGTGTGTGTGTGTGTGTGTGTGTCACAAACAATGACTTGTTCACTGAATTATCATGTCTGATGTTCAGGTTTGCTAACAGCTGACCCAGCGCTTTAATAGTGATGCACGTTAGCGTTCAGACGGACGAGAAACGGAGCCGAACGCTAGAATTTAAGATTCGTGTGGAGAAACAGCAGAACGTACGCAGGAACGAACCTGAATAAAATGAGACTCCCGAACCCCGGGTCGCGCGGTCGAGCTGCTCGTGGCCCGTCTTGATTTTGATCTCTGACCTGCGTCTCGTGTGACAGCTGAGACGACCTGGCAGATGGTGAAAGTGAGTCTGGGTAAGACGAGAGCTCCATTGTCTTATTGTGGACATTGTTGTTCTAAATAAAGCCGCCTGATTAAACTTTCAGGGCCTGGCCATGTTGCTCCTGCGGTGGGGGGTGGGGGGGGGGGTCTCTTGCTCGTGGAAGCCCGGAGGAGAGACGACCTGAGTAACAATGAGAAGGATGTTTCTGAGCCGGGTGTGAGTGGGCGTGGTTACTGAGACACGAAGCTGCCTGATTGGTTAATAGAGATGGTGGAGACAAAAGTGATTCAGTTATGAGTCACGAGCCTCCACATTGAATCCAAAATCGATTTTTAGACAGCGGTTCTCGCCTGCCATGAGGAAGGACCGGGTTCGATTCCCACCCAATGCAGCAGAAATGTGTTTATTTATGGCGTTACATTATAAAAAGTTACACATGCATTAAAAATGATCCGATCGTCTCCTTTTTCTCCAAACTCTGCAAGGGAATTAATCTTGAAACCCACTAATTACTCAAAACAGAATCATATAATAAAACTGTAAAGTCGGCGTGTCTGTACATTTTTAGATATTTGCAAAAAAAAAAACTTTTTGTGGGGGACGTACAGTAAGATAAGTAATAGAACAATAGAATCAAGATGGATTTCAGAAGTTTTGTCTGTTTGTTTGTGCACGCATCACGTCAAAACTACTGAGCCAATTTTAATGGGGTTTGATTCAATGTATTTGGCCGAGCTTGAGGTAACATATAGGCTTTGTTTCATCACAAAAAAAAAAAAATCTAACTTGAAAAAATCTTTAGTTCATGGCAAAATTGTGTGCAATTGAAATCTACTTAGTAAAAGTGATCTCACACCTTAATTCACGTAAAAAAATTTAATTCAATCCAAAATTCAGCAGATGCACAGTACTTTTTTTAAAAACGGATTTTCAAGTGTGCAATTAAATTCCACGCGAATGTGAAAATCACGGGCATATCCGTGATCTAAATCGATTAGATTAGATTCAACTTTATTGTCATTGTGCAAAGTACATAAAGTGCATGAGTGATATATATATATATATATATATATATATATATATATATATATATATATGGTATTATACAGTATAGTATAACTGTGCAAACATTATGCAGTGGGTGACGTTATGAGAAGATAACATGCCTGTACATATGTACATATAGGAACGTCTGTATGATACAATATATATACAAATTAGAATATACAGTACATTAGAGCAATAATAAACATACATGATGATGGTGGATGAAGT
The DNA here is from genome assembly GCA_030014365.1 of Clarias pachynema. NCBI lineage: Eukaryota > Metazoa > Chordata > Actinopteri > Siluriformes > Clariidae > Clarias > Clarias pachynema. Next base: position 34,120,493 of record JAQMYL010000036.1, read on the forward strand.
GGTGCAATGTAGACTGAAAGTGACAGTAGTGCATTAGTTAACATGCTACAGTATAATCAGCTGTGCAGTAACAGCAACAGGAAAAAAGCTATAATTCAGTCTGTCTGTGCTGCACCTGTAGCGGTGGGAGGAGGGTGAACAGTCCATGATCGGCACGAGAGGTATCTTTGGTAATGTCTCTCCTGCCCTTTGCAGACAGCGTGCGTTTCTTGTAAACGTCCTCCACGGCGGTTCGGGCTTTTATGATCTGTTGACGTAAAACAAAAAACAAACGTTACGGTACAGCGTGTTTGGAAAGTTCTCCGGTGTCCTGGAACACACGTGGGACTTTTGAAGTCTCCTCAGACTCTTAATATACAGGCGCTGTTGTGCGTTCCTGATCAGAGAGCCGGTGAGGACCTCGGAGACGTGGACTCCAAGGAGCGTTAAAGCCGGATACGCGCCGAACAACAGCTCCTCTGGTGTGACTTTGAAAAGTACAAAAAAAATACACACACACACACACACACACATTGGATATCAGAATCAGCCAAGAAAAAAAAATTGCAGCCTCGAGTTAATATATGAAGACGTCAGGTCTGGTCATGTGATGGATATTTTCCACCAGTGAGACTTTCCCACTCTTGCTGATCTTGCGCAACATGTCCTGTCTAAATTATTGATCTTGTCGTTCTCATAACAAATTTATCCTCATTTCATAAAAGCATGTGCATGTGCGCGCGCGTGTGTAGGTGTGCGTGTGCACGCGTGTGTGTGTTATGCTTTAATACCGCATTCAGTAGGCTATTTAATGCACTAATACCAGCATCAGCACAGCATGAAATTTAGGGATCTAAAGCAATTATTCAGCTCTGTGGAGCCGAGCTCTTAAGCTTCTCATCTACTCACACTGTACACACACACACACAAAACAATCTATATATACACAACAAACCCGGTCTAGTCCTATATGCGGCTAAGGACGTGTGAATTCCAAGCAGCAGTATGAGTTTGAATGATGCTGGTGGCAATTTGTCTAGTGTGTGTGTGTGTGTGTGTGTGAGTGCGTGTGCGTGTCATCTCCTGTACTTCTTCATTTCAGCAAGTTTTAGCATTCTCTCCCAGTCAGCCGCGGTGCTATTATTAGACCAGCCTTGTAATCTGAAATGACCCGAAGCTCCAGAATCCTCGACCTCGTGTGCGAGAGGGCACGCAGGGGGCACGCAGGGGGCACGCAGGGGACACGAAGGGGACACGCAGGGGACACGCAGGGGGCACGCAGGGGACACCCCGGCCTCCCTGGAACAGAAGCAAGAACTCGCACGCCGTTCCTATATTAGCGTGTACGTAGCACCATACAAATCCTACGGGAGTTTCACTAGATTGTGCGTCCATGTGTGCAGGAACGCTGTCCTCTTTGCTGAATCACACACACACACACACACACACACACACTGTTACGAAAAACAATGCCAAGTCAGCAGATGATGGAGAAAGAACAGTGTGTACGAGAACAGATGGAGACTCGAAACGAGACACTTCCATCGAGTTTGGTAAGGAAAGTGTGATCAAAGGATGGTTTTTAAAAACGGGAATCAAAAAGCGTAAAAACAAAACAAAACAAAACAAAAAAAAAACCAACACAGAATTACTTGTTACTTTATTGCTTATTAAGAAAATCTTTAGTAAAAATTTCTGTCTTATTTAAAGCGCTTTATGGTTGAAGTACTGAATAGGTTGCAGGTTGCTACTGTATGTTAAATTCTCAAATCTTACTCCAGATTGTCCAGTGAAGGACAATCTTAATGCTTCAGTATACCAAGACATCTTGGACAATGCTCTGCTTCTACAGTATGCAACTATGTGGCAACAGTTTTGGTGAAGGCCCTTTTCTATTCCAACATGACTGTGTCACAATGCACAAAACAAGGACTATAAAAAGACAATTTGATGAGTTCGGTGTGGAAGAACGTGAACGGCCCTAACACAGAGCCCTGACCTCAACCCCATCGAGCACCTTTGGGATGAATTGGAATGGAGATTGCGAACCAGGCCTTCTCGTCCAACATCAGTGCCTGACCTCATAAACACCTCAGAATGAATGGACACGAATTCCCACAGAAACACTGTAACATCTTGTGGACGGCCTTCAAAGACGAGTGGAAGCTGTTAGAGCTGCAAAAGGGGGACCGACTCCATATTGAAGTAGATGTATTTGGATACAATGTCATTGCAGGTTTGACCAAAAACTTTTGTCCATATACTGTAGTGTAGCACAGATTTCTAGGGAGTATAGAGTGAGTCTCAAGTCGTAAGCATTTTGTAACCGTCAAAGGAGCGTAGCTCAGGAAAGTATTCAGGAGTTGAAGTGACGGATTATGTTTTTGTTTAGTGTGAGAGAGAGAGGTTTGTTACACCTATAACATAATTGATAACAGGATATCATTTGTCACTCAGATGCTTTACAGCATTGTGGGGTCGCCACAGCGGACACTTGGTCCGCACAACAACTTGGCACAGGTTTTACGCCGGATGCCCTCCCTGACGCAACCCTCCCATTTTATCCGGGCTTAGAACCGGCACTGCATCCAGTGGCTGGGGGGTTTGGGCACTGGCTGGGAAGCGAACCCGGGCCTTCCGCATGGCAGGCGAAACACCTACCACTGAGCCACCAGTGCCCCAAGCGTTAGATCGATGTATAAACTGTAAATTATACAGTACCAGTCAAAAGTTTGAACACAGGTTTGGAGTTATTTTGGGGGGGGGGGGGGGGGGGGCCCCAAGCACACG
>JAQMYL010000036.1:34154990-34166833 GCA_030014365.1 Clarias pachynema
TTTGTATTAATAAGTTAGACAGAGAGTTCTGCTGTACAGAAAGACAGACAGACATGTACGTGGGCTTCAACCTGAAAAATTTATTAATAATAATTAATAATTACATTAAAGATCAGCAGATTATTTTTAGTTTTAACCTTTTAACAATTTTTACTTTTAACTACTTACGATTGTATAATATACACACAAAACATTTGTGGACACTTGACCATCGCATCCATATTGTGGTTCCTGCAGAAAACGGCAGCACCCATTTGTCTAGACTGTCTCTGTAGCCGAGAGACCCAAACCTGCTGCCAGTGTGTTAATGTTGGAGTGGAAGAACTCGAGTGTCTGAGCACTTATGGGATGAACCGGAACTCCTTGACATGGCAACATGCAGCTCACTAATGCGCCTGAGCTCACTAATGTTCTTGTAGATAAATGTCTTCCCTGAACGGCTAACTCGTCGCGTGAGATAGCAAAATGTCCTTATTTTAAGTGTAACTCAAAATGAAGACACGTCCACACGGCCACGCTTCTCAGACAGACGAGATGCATTAACGTGTCCTCGAACCTTCGGCCATGTTCGCAACATTAGCTCTGAGTTATACAGTACTTAAAATAAGGACATTCTGCTATCTCACGTGACGAGTTAGCCGTTTCAGGGAAGACATTTAGAACAAAACAACCTTTTTGGATTGTGATTACTGTGTGATTTCACTAACACGTGGTGACAGTGGAATAGAAATTGGACTGCTTTTGTCGAGCAGATCTGGCAACCCTGGTATAGACAAGAGAAAGGTTTTGAAAACTAAAGGACAACGCAAATGGCAACTGTGCTGATCTTCCATCTGTAGAAGCAAAGCAAAATCCAAACCTTGTAGTTTATTGTCTCCTGGCTTGTAGAGATTCTTCAACTGTAAAGCCAAAAGCAGGTGCACGTTGATTTCAGTGTCACATCACCGCACATGGAGTAACTCGTTTTCTCTCTGTTCTGTGTGAATGTCTCTCTCTCTCTCTCTGTCTCTCTCTCGATCTGTCTCTCTCTCTCTCTCTCTCTCTGTCTCTGTCTCTTTCTCTCTCTGTCTCTCTCTCTCTCTCTCTCGCTCTGTCTCTCTCTCGCTCTGTCTCTCTCTCGCTCTGTCTCTCTCTCTATCTCTGTCTCTTTCTCTCTCTCTGTCTCTCTGTCTCTCTCTCTCTCTGTCTCTCTCTCTCTCTCTGTCTCTCTCTCTCTCTCTCTGTCTCTCTCTCTCTGTCTCTGCAGGTGCTGAAGGGATTTCCCGAGTGTCTACAGGCTGATATCTGTCTCCATCTCAATCAGTCTCTGCTGGAGGGCTGTAAGGCGTTCCGAGGCGCCAGCAAAGGGTGTCTGCGTGCTTTGGCCATGCGCTTTAAGACGACGCACGCCCCGCCGGGCGACACCCTGGTGCACTGCGGGGACGTCCTCACCGCTCTGTATTTCCTCGGCAGAGGATCGATAGAGATCCTGAAGGACGACGTAGTGGTGGCTATTCTAGGTGAGTCGAGTCCTGGTCATTCGGACATTCTACAGCCAAAGAGTTGCATAATAATAATAATAATAATAATAATAATTCGAGGGTGAGTCAAAAATGATCCGCACTCCAGTTATATTAAAACTTCTGTCTCATCAGCACTTTCCGTTCGAGGCTCCCGTCTCCCCAGTCACTGTTGTGCAGGTGTGAACGTGTTACATCAGTTCATTTGTAACTGCGGTGCGAGCAAACAGAGATACTTCCTTTCTGATTTGCTCATCCTCAATCGCCGGCCGAGAAAAAGTTCAAAAGTCGACCATCAGCTGGAAAATACATCAATGTTTACAGTTTTCTGGGATTCTCATCTCTAGGGCCAGAAGTATTGGAACATGATCCGGGAAAAGGTTCAACAATCAACAGTGCTTGTTACAGTGAGACGCTTATTGAAGAGCTGAAGCCTAAACTGCGGATTAAACGCGGAGGACTGATATACAAGGGCGTCGTGATCTCACACAACGATGCATGCCCGCATACTTCTGCTCACACTGTCGACACTCAGAGGTGTTAAAGCGTCCACTCTATAGTCCTGATTTCACTCTGTCTGACTTTCATCTGTTTGGTCCCCTGAAAGCGGCCCTACGAGGACGAAGAGTCACTTCTGATGAACAACTGAAGACAGCGGTGCATTTGTGGCTCACAGCTCAGCATGAATCATTTTTCAATGACGGGAATGTGAAAGTTTGTAGGCAAATGGACAAAGTGTATTGAAAAGCAAAGAGATTACGTGGGAAAATGCTATATATTGTGTTTGTCTTTTCTAAAAGTTAATTAAAGTGAATTCTACAGGCAGAGTGCGGATAGTTTCCGACTCACCAATGACACACTACATCCAGGCCTGGGTCTGAAATAACTGTAAATACGAGTGAATCCAGAGAGTTCACCATTAGGTTTGATTTTAAAGTAAAACTTATACAGTGGAATTTATTCAAATGTCGTACACATGTATTTAATTTACTCGGCCAAGTCACATGTATAATTGAGTAAAGGCAGATAAATTATTCATTTATGGTTTTCCAATGAACATCAATAAATCAGTCCGGCTTTACAGACACTGGGGTGTCGTACACAGACGAGCAAGGATGTGTTTACATTCACAGATTTACAGACAAGTGTCTGTGTCTGTTCTGTCTCAGTTGATATGTTAAAGAATAAAATCCAATGCCGAGCTGATGCTGATCATCAGAAGTCCTGATCCTACAAGAGCTGATTTAGTGTCTCCACCAGCATGTCAAAAACTTGAGAGCATAAAGACTGAACATTGGAGCGATGGAAAAAGGTCATGTGACCTGATGAGTCCAGACTGAGCGTGATGGGTGTGTCAGGGTCAGAAGGGAAGCGAATGAAGCGTCATAGTGCATAGTGTCCACTGGAGGCAGTGTTATCGCTTCAGTCGCTCAGGTCTAGACTCGGCAACGTTACGTGGCAATAAAATGAAGCCGACGACATGAACGGATTCTCTGAATTTACATTATGTCCGATGGGAAAATGCATTTCACAATAAGAAATTTCACCTTAAGAACTCGCCTCCGGGGCAGATTCAGTTTGTAATGCAGAGGAACCGCTCTTTAAGATGTCGTCCAAAAATGGAGGAAAGAAACATTTGTGATGTTCTATAATGTTGTTGAAGCGATGCTCGGTGAATGTGAGCTGTGATCTAAACTAAGGATATTTCTAGTGCATGAAGCTTTTGGCCAGGCGGTATATATTTATCGTTATGCACACAGAAAGATTCTTAATTAATATAAGAGATTTGGACCTGCAGCTCTGCATTTTACAAAACTGTCAGTAAAGCTGAGATAAACATATGGCGTTGAGAGAACTCTAGCGAGAGAACGCTAATTATTAAAGAAAAAAATGTGTGAATGTCTGGGAAACTGGTTTCCTGAACTGACACATGCTTCTCTTTTGCAAGTTTGTAAAGTTTGTAAATCCGAAGTCAGGTTGATTAGGCTCATATTTGTTTCACTGATGTTTCTGACCTATCGAAGTGTGTGACATTAACTATGCATGAAAAAAAAACCTTTTGGCGAATTTTAGCCATCGTAATGCAGACCGTGTGGTTTTACGTTTTTTTTGTGTTTTTTTTGGGTGATTTCCCCCAAGTTTTCTCCCCAATTTAGTCGTATCCAATTCCTCCCCGTCACTAGGGGGCTCCACTTTAAGGCTACTACGATCATTCAGTTGGTACTGAGTAACGCGTTACTGCAATCTACTTACTTTTCCTGATAACGCAGTAATGTAGCGCATTACATTTTAAACGCATGTCATTTGATTACAGTTACCAAAGTCAATGACGTTACGTTACTAGCGTTACAAACGTGGTGTCAAATCAAAATGCGTTTACTCAAATCACATTTTGCGCGGCTGCATCGGTTAACGAGCACGCGCTTTAGTTTTCTACATTTGATGTTGTAACAGTTGAACCTGTAGAAGGGGGGGGGGGGGGGGTCGGAGGGAGCGAGGAGCAACAACAGGTTGAGTAACTTGAAAGTAGCGTAATTAGTAATCTGATTACTTTTTACATGTAATAATCAGTAATGTAATCAAATTACACTTTTAAAGTAGTAATTAGTCATTTGTAGTAGCTCTAGACCCCTCGGCTGTGAGGTTCTGCAGGATCACCCTTTAGCACTGCGTCACTCGAGGGTCAGTTATACATTTTTAACATGGTTGTTAAACTGCCCACATATTTATAGTGAAGCACTGTATTTATGTAGTTATGTGTATTGATCGTGATTATTTTAGTTCTTAGGGCGAAAATCCTTTTTCTTTGGCTTAACTTCACTTTTTTTTCGATTATTTGCCAGAATTCAGCAGCGAGTTTTCCAAAACCACCTCACACACAACCTTAATCACTCTCGCTTCCTAATGTGCTATTTAATTACTCCGTTTCCCCGAGTGTCTAAACTTCACCCCAGGGACCCAAACTGAAAGTTTTAACACCCTGGTCTATAATAAATGATGCCGGAACGTAACTGAAGCCGCCTGAGCTCAGGTCGTTTCCTCTCCTCGAGTTACACCGAGTCGATAAAATCTCTCCGGGCCGCGGCAGATTTCTACTGAGGGATTTAAAACGACGACGCAACGGCACTTCAGTCTGAAGAAACGGCTCATTTTCAGGTGAAAACAAAAACAAAGCCAGGCTAGAGTGATAGAGTCTGATGGAACACAGAGCAGACGCAGGGTGCAGGTTTCTCCAATCGTAAACGGCAACAACAGAGCGTCCATATATCTTTTATATAGCGCGCCGCCTGCATACTCCCGAGCTAGAACTACACACTTATTGCTCTTTTAATTTAACCTGCTGTCTGAGACACGAGCAATAAAGGTCTAAGTTATGAGCTCCAGTTCGGTTTAAGTTCTTGCTGTTGCTTTTAGTGCAGCCGGGGAGTTTACTGGAGCACATCATTACTGCTGGTTATTAATCATGTCTTAAAGTCGCTGGGTCAATTTAATTGGACTTTTAGAAAAGACAAATACGTCATTTTTCAACATCATCTCCTTGCTTTTCAATACACTTCGTCTGTTTGTCAACAGCCTTTCGTGTTCCTTTCATTGAAAAATTATTCCTGCTGAGCTGCGAGCCACGAATGCACCGCTGTCTTCAGTTCTTCATCAGAAGTGACTCTTCGTGACTATAGGGAGGACGCTTTAACACCTCAAAAATTTTTCGCAGAGTGTCGACAATGTGGGCAAAAGTGCGTGGACGTGCATCGTCAAGCAAGATCTCGACGCCCTCGGATAACGGTCCTCTGCGTTTAACCCGAAGTTTAGGTTTCAGCTCTTCAATAAGCGTCTCACTGTTGACTGTTGAACCCTTTTTCCTGATAATGTTCCAATACTTATGGCCCTCGAGATGAGAATCCCAGAAATCCCAGTTTAGGCTCTTCTGTGAGTTGTTTCAGCACCAGGTCCACCCTCAGACCAGAAAAAAAAAATCTCTGAATCACTGCACGCTGCTCTACTTCTGTGCAAATCACAAGTGGGCCGTCCATTTTTGCTCTCACCAAAGTTACAAATTATAACAAATTAGATATATTATTACGGAAATATAATATGTTTACACATGTTTTTGATGTAACACGTTTTTTTGGAGGAAAAGACGATGCGCGGAAGTGTTTCGCCACAATTGTTATTCCTATTGCAGGCAGCAGGGGGCGCTCAGAAGGACAGACTGCTTCTTTAAAGGTGTTTTACAGTTGAAGAATCATTCAGGGCAGAAAAAGAGAGAGAGAGAGAAAGGAAGAAGGCGAACTCTGCGAAGCCATTCATTACGTTAAAGAATGCTGGGTGTGGCCACGGAGACAGCAGTTATTTTTTACTTTGCTGACTTGTAGTTATATTTATCTCTCTCTTATACACACACACACACACACACACACACACACACACACACACACAGGTGGGGAAGGGTACACTGAATTAAACACCTCATTACTCTTTCCCCAAATAATCCTGCAGCAACATAATAAGGCCACGTAAGAAATAGAGGACGCCGTATCTCACACACACACACACACACACACACACACACACATACACACACTAACACGAAACTCAGCAATATGAATCTGCAAACTTACAGAATAGCTGAGATAAGCTCCTGCTGCATGCACATGCTTACAGGTCGGGAAACTTCCGCCTCAGCAGGAATCCGTTCCAAAGCGCCCGAGGGAAACTTTTCGTTATTGCTGCTGCTGCTGGTCCGGTGTGTATTTCATCCACAACCTCAGCGTTCTGTCCCGTCCTTGTGATCATGAGCTATGTTTACACACACAACGATAATTCATAATAAGGAATAATCTGAGCTCGAGAAAAGAACGAGAAAGCTTTATTCGCGCTCCTAATTTCACCTAACTTTCATTTTTGTCCAATCAAACAAGTTCTTGTTAGACAGAATGATGAAGGCTGTGAAAGTGAGGGTCCTGGTGCACTGTAGTCTGTAACTGACAGAAACACTTGGGGAGGGAAACTGTCCTGTTGGAGAAGGAAATATTTATTGGTTATAAATGTACCACTGATTTAAGGAGGCATGAAAAAATTGTGGAGAAAAAAAAGCTGACTGTAGTGAATCTTCCCAAAATGACTCCAAGAGCACAACGACGCCTCATCCAGGAGCTCATAAAAGAACCAAAAACCAAACGTCTAAAGAACTGCAGGTCTTACTTATCTCACTTAAGGTCAATGTTCATGATTCAACAATAAGAAAGCGATTGGGGGCAAAAACGGCGTCCATGAGAGCGTCCCGAGTCGAAAGCCACTGCTGATCAAAAAGAACACGAAGGATCGTCTCTCAATTGCCAAAAAACATCTTGATTATCCCCAAGCCAAATATTCTGTGGACCTTTTGGTTACATCTGGCATAAAACTATCACTATCATAAAACTATCGTAGCCCCTCTGGGCTTTGCAACTCCAAGACCTGGACGATTTGCCAGAGTTGATAGAACCATAAATTCTGTGCTCTAAAAAGAAAATCCTGATGGAGAATGTCCGGCCATCAGTTCATGACCTCAGGTTCAAGCGCACTCAGGTTATGCAGCAGAACAGCAAGTCCACCTCTGTGGGCTAGTCATGTCTTGAGATCCTTAAATAGGCTGTTCATGCTTGAAAACCCTCTAATGTGGCTGAATAAAACAATTCTGCAAAGAAGAGTGGGCCAAAATTTCTCCACAGCGATGTGAAAGACTTTAACTTTGCCAGTTATCATGAACTCTGGATTGTAGTTGTTGCTGCCAAGGGTGGAACAACCAGTTATTAGGTTTTGGGGGCAATTACTTTTTTACATAGAGCCAGGCAGGTTTTGAAAGCTTTTGTCCCTTAATGAATGAAATCATCGTTTAGCATTATCATATATCGCTCATCGTCATTACCGCTTAATCCTGTATTCAGGGTCGCAGGGGGCCTGGAGCCTATCCCAGGAGACTTAGGGCACGAGGCAGGGTACACCCTTGACAGGTCGCCAATCCATCGCAGGGCACACAGACATACACACACTCATACACTACGGGCAATTTGTGAACTCCAATTAGCCTAACCTACATGTCTTTGGACTGTGGGAGGAAACCAGTGTACCCGGAGGAAACCCACCAAACACAGGGAGAACATGCAAACTCCATGCACACAGAGACGGGAAACGAGCCTGGCCGGGAATCGAATCCAGACCCTAGAGGTGCAAGGCGACAGTGCTAACCACTACACCACCGTGCCGTCTATTAGCGAATGATGAGCGATTATCATATATATCACATATATATGGGTAAAGATCACATTGTGCATGCTTTATTATGTACAGTGCTTAAATTTACAAGTTTTAATCCTTGATTTGTACAAAACACACAAAGCATTTTTCTTTCAAAACTGAAACCTAAAGCAAACAACTGACTGCCTCCGGCTCCGAGTTGCCTCGGAATGTGCTAGATTAAAATGTGCTACTGGAAACTCATCAAACAAGCCGGACTAAGGTTACTCACCGAGACTTGTTTTGTTGCCGAAACGACAGTGGTAAGTTGAGCTCGTTCTGGGGACGTAAATTACACGCCAGGTCTTGGCCTTCTTGCCAAGTCACGTCCCGTTAAAACTTGGCCAGGGTATGCCAGATCTAACATTTGTCGCTCCACTTTTTTTCTCTCTCATCGATCTCAGAAACAACGATCATGTTTCAGTGTTTCAGATTACTTGTATAAATATGACTTGGCAGGCAGCGTTCAAGGTTCATAAGCGGTGATAAATTCTCTACTCATTGTTGTGTACAAGAGCCGAGCGACGTAATATACACAGTCCAGTACAGTGAGGAATCCTAAAGTGTAACCAAACAAGCACTTCATCATAAGCCCGTGTCCCAAACACATTCCTGAGGCCAGGACTCAGCAGTTTACTTTCACCTAAAAGAAACTCGGGAGAAATTTTAGACAGAGGAGACGAGTGGGGAAGGAACAGCCATCGGTCACTGGTGCTATCCGGGAATCTTTCAGACCGAAGACGACGTGGTGGCAATAAATTCCATGATGATAAAACCTGATTAAATTCTTGACAATATTCCACAATTGAATAAAAGCCATGTGCTTTGAATTTACGGCCGGTTTAGATTGAGATTGAATTATGCGTCACATATACTTTAGAGCACAGTGGACATTGGTGTCTCAATGGTGGGTTTCTCACCTGCCATACGGAAGGCCCGGGGTTTGATTCTCACTCAAACTGACTCAGACGCTGGATGTAGTGTTGGTCACAAGCCTGGATAAAAGAAATGGAAGGGCACCTGGCATAAAACATGTCCTAATGTTATCAGATGGTCCGCTCTGGTGACCCCTAGAAGGGAGCAGCCGAAGAAACCGAACAGCACAGTGACATGATTTTTTTCACATATTCCAGTTGGGAAGCTGGAGATCAGAGCACAGGGTCAGCCAGGAATCAGCGCCCCCTGGAGAAGAGGGTTAAGGGCCTTGCTCAAGGGCTCAACAGCTTAGTAGTGCTGGGGCTCAATCCCCCAACCTTCTGATCCGTAACCCAGAATCTTAACTGTTTGAGCCACCACCGCCCCTTGGATGACTGCGCTCCATAGTGGATGCGACTGTGTAGATCTGCTAATTTCATATGTTTCTTTGTTTCTCACTAATGCAGGCAAAAACGACATCTTCGGGGAGATGATCCATCTTTATGCCAAGCCGGGCAAAGCCAACGCAGATGTGCGAGCTCTCAGCTACTGCGACTTGCACACCATCGATAGAGAGGAGCTCCTGGAGGTCTTGGATATGTACCCAGAGTTCGCTGACTACTTCTGGTCCAACCTGGAGCTTACCTTTAATCTGCGGGATGAGCACGCCAAGGTATACACACACACACACACACTACAATACAAGCTTGTTAAGTAGTGACATATCACCATCAGGGTCCAAAGTTCGGTTTATTCTCCTGAGTGGAATGTGATAGATAAATAAAGAGGACTGTAGTTGATTAGCTTCTGTAAGTCACATTATTCAAAAGAATAAAATACAACTTCTAATATTGACAACTTTTACATTGACATATTTTATGCTGATGAAGTTGAAAACTATACAAAATAAGTTTGACCTAGAAGTGGAATGTTACTTACACTTACACTTACAGTAACTCTTCCATACTTTGTATATCCTTAACTCATAATTCACAATTGAAATACACTAACAGTCAATAGTTTGTACACCCCTTCTAATTCCTGATTTTCATTTCTTTCTACACTGTAAAACAATACTGAAGGCGTTTATCCAAAATATACAATAACCTCCTCATGAACAGTTGATATTGAGATGTATATCTGCTACTTAAGATCTGTAAAGCTTCATAACGGCTCTAATCGGAGGTGCTGTTTCTTAATTGGTGATTTCTGAGGCTGGTGACTCTAAATGAACGTCTCCTCTACAGCAGAGGTCAGTTTTGGTCTTGTTTTCCTGGGAAGGTCTTCATGAGAGACAGTTTCATCATGGAGCTCGATGGGTTTTACAAATGCACTCGACACAATACTGTTCTTGCAAGAACTGTTCCAGAACAGCTGACCTTCATATAACCTTAAAATAACAACTGCCTGTTGCTGTTGTTGTTACATAACAGTGTTGGGGGACATTACTTTTTAAAGTAACTATTTACATTAGGGGGCGGGGCTTGTAGGACGACTTTCACACACACAAACACACACACATACACTCTAACAGATTGGAATGACTGCTGTCTGGCTCACGGATTACATAAATTGTCTGAATAACGGATTACATTTTTGAAAAAAAAACTAAATAACTGAGCACTTAAATGGCGGACCGAATGCGTTAGATTACTCGTTACATCGAAAAAGTAATCAGAGTACTATAATGCTATTTTGTAATGCATTACACCCAACACTGTTACTTAATTACCTATGCCATATGTGTTATTTCATAGTTTTGGGAAAATAAATCTAGTATTGTTCAAGAATGTAGAAAAATAAACCTTAACTTGTGTCCAAACTTTTGACTTGTTCTGTACTGTATGTGTAGAAGGTGTAGAAGGTGTAGAAGGGGTCGAGTCCCACTGTACCTCTCGGTTCTCTCACCAGATCAGCGGCGTTCGCCAGAGGAACCTGTACACGCCAGTGAGCGACTCCGAGCAGGAGGAGATCAACACCAGGTCAAAAGCCTGCTTTAAAAGCAGGACGTCTACAGGTAAACCTCTGCAGTGCTGTGAAAAAGTATTTGCCCCTCCTGTTTTTTTGTTTTTTGTTTTTTTTTGCATATTTATCACACTTGAATGCTTCAGATCATCAAATATTTTAATGTTACGCAAAGATATTAGAGTAAATACAAAATGCAGTTTTAAATTCTGTCCAAACCTACATGTGAAAAAGTAATTGCCCCCCTTGCTTGATTTATCATGAATGAACTGTGATTAACCGTATTTTTTGGAGTTAAATTTCACTTGCCACACCCAGGCCTGATAACTGCCAGACGTGTTGAATCAAGAAATCACTTAAATACAACCTGTCTGACAAAGCGTTTTAAAGTTTAGATCAGAATCTGTGATACACACTGGAGTACTTGTGTGATGCATCACTGGCACCATTTAAAGCACACTAGATCCAAGCTCAGGTTTAGTCAACTTAAGAACCTGGTAGCTCAGCTGGATGAACAAAGTTGCCCCTAGATGTGACTGTGTGTGTGTTTGGTGTCCTGCAATGTCCCAGCCGGTCCGTATTCCCGTCTCACGCCCTTTGGCTGACCTCAATTCTGTTTTAATACAAAGCAGATTTATAAAATTCCAACGCCTGCAGGGCATCGCACCAGGACCGGCTGTCACAGTCACGGTTTTAAGGAACCATACTGTAGACTTTTTACATTATTTTTGCATGGCACATCTACAGTCTTATGCAAAAGTTTGGGCACCCCTTGATAAATAACAGATTTTATGGTGATTTTTTAATTGGAAAGATGTTAACACAGTCTCTCCTGGAAATGGAAAAAATGCACAATATTTCCAGCAAACATTGATGCATAGTTACTTCTTAGGCCAAAATTTTAACAAAAATGAAAAACAAAAACAATATTATGGCACTGTGCAAAAGTTTGGGCACCCTAAGAGTTCCAGAGTCTCAGACCAAGGTTTCAGACCTTAATCAGCTCATTAGATGCATGGCAGCAGCTGTCATTAGTAAATGCCAATTTCAAAGCTTTATAAATACTTTGGCTCTTCAAACCTTGTGCACACACTTGCGGACACTCAACAACCAACCATGGGTTCCTCTAAGCAGCTGTGTAAGACTCTGAAAATGAAAGTTATTGATGCCCACAATGCAGGAGAAGGC
>JAQMYL010000036.1:34167405-34179623 GCA_030014365.1 Clarias pachynema
CAATCAGCAGAGGCATGTTTGGAGAAAAAAAGGAGCAGAATTTCATGAGAAGAACACCTTGCCAACTATTAGGCATGAGGGTGGATCTATCATGCTTTGGGGTTGTGTTGCAGCCAGTGGCACAGGAAACATTGCACAGGTGGAGGGAAGAGTGGATTCCACTAAATACCAGCAAATTCTGGAAGCAAACATCACACCATCTGTAAAAAAAAGCTGAAGCTGAAAAGAGAATGGCTTCTACAACAGGACAATGATCCTAAACATACCTCGACATCCACTATGGAAAACCTAAAGAGACGCAAGATGAAGGTTTTGGAACGGCCATCGCAGACCCCTGATTTAAACATCATTGAAAATTTATGTGTAGATCTTAAAAGAGCTGTGCATGCAAGACGACCAAAGGATAATACAGAACTAGAAGCCTTTTGCAAGGACGAATGGGAGAAAATTCCAAGTACAAGAACTGAAAGACTTTTAGCTGGCTATAAACAGCGTTTGCAAGCTGTGATATCTGCCAGAGGAGGTGTTACTAAGTAATACGATTATGTTGGGCACCCAAACTTTTGCACAGTGCCACAATAATGTTTTTATTTTTTTTTATCCTGGTTCAATATATGACATAAAAAGTAACTATGCATCAATGTTTGCTGAAAATATTGTGCTTTTTTTTTTTTTTTTTTTTACATTTCCAAGAGCGACTTTGTTAACATCTTTTCAATTAAAAAAAATCACCAAAATATTATTTATCAAGGGGGGCCAAAACTTTTGCATAAGGCTGTATAAAATATATATATATTTTAAATAGATCATCCTTAAAATAAAAAAAAACTTGGACAAAATCTAAGAAATCCATAATACACAAGATAAAAGACACAAAGTGTGACAGATGTTTTGCCAGCTGTGGCCCAAGATAGAATAGAATAGCATCATGGCTTTAACACGCGCACAAAAATGAACGTTTCTAGATTTTAACACTGAAACTGTGAAAGAAAACGAAAATTAGCAGTACTTAAATAGCTTAAATAAGATTCAGTACATGTGTTTCTAAAATAAAAGACACGTGGACAGGTTGCTAGACAGCACTATTCTTCTTTTCTCCTCCCTTCATCAATTCTATCTTTGTTTTCAGCCAGTTTCCATGGTGGCATTTGGTGTGTGTGTGTGTGTGTGTGTGGTGTTAGAGGACACAGCATGGTTTGCTATCCTATAGGGCGGCACTCTGCTGCCTGACCTTAAATGACTTTACATTTAATGCCTCTATCCATTTCTTCATGTCTCTCGCACTTTCTGTCTCTCTCTGTGTCTCTTTCTTTGTCTCTCTCTCTCTCTCTCTCTCTCTCTCTCTCTCTTTCTTTTATGATGAACCTCTCCAAGGAGAACATGTACACATTAACCTCACCGCTCTGTCTTCCCACAGGGACTGAGAGTCGACACAGAGTGATGGAGAGGGACAGAGGGAGAGACAGAGACGCACTGCAGGGAGAAGATGAGGAGGAGGAAGAGGAGGAGACGAGAAGCAAAGACGAGGCGGAAGAAAAAGAGGAGAAGGGAAATTTGGGTTTGGGGATGCTCGGCAACTCGCTTCCTCTCGACCTGGACCTGCTCCCGGACCCGCACGCCGAGCAATGCGCAGAGTTATATACAGGTAAACACAACACGCACGGGCGCTGTCAGAAGTATTGGCGCCCTTTAAGAGAATGGTGATTTTTATTTTTTTCATGAAAAAATTCTTGCCGCACCTGTAAAATAATGTTTTAAAAAAGAGATCATCCTCCAAAAAAAAATAATTGTCGCTTTGGACAAAATCTAAAAAAAATCCATGATACACAGGTGATTACAAGGATATGAAGAAATATGAGCAGTGTGACAGATGTTCTGCCAGCTGTGGCCCAAGATAGAGTAGCATAGCATCATGGCTTAAACATGCACACAAAAATTAACGCTTCTGGATTTCAACACTGAAACTGTGAAACAACATGTGCAGCTTTAATACGATTCAGTTTGTCAGTTTGCTCATTTTCATTAGTTGGGGTGCCAATAATTTCGGACACGCATGAGGTATCAAGAATGGTGCCTCGACTGCATGTGTGTAAGTGATGGTTGTGTGACTATTATGACTTTATGAAGGCTTTTGGGAGGCGTTAAATACACGGCGCACTTTTAAACATGAGTGTGTCTGAGCGCAGAGTTCCTGAAGAGCTGAACACTGTTATTATCACTCAGAGCTGTCTGTCTGAGCAGCTGCGCAGACACACACACACACACGCACACACACACACGCACCATTATACTCCCTACAGGAAGCTTTCTCTCACTCTCTGCTCTGTGCTACAGTAAAAGGAAACTAGTTTATACATGATGAGTCTGGTTAGGTTTGGTTGCAGGTAAACACACACACACACACACACACACACACACACACACACAACAGGTACTGTGTGTATTAATTATAATATTCCTTATTACCCAGTGTTCTGCGTAGTTGCAGTTGGACGTAATTAACAGCCCTGGGCCTCTGTGTGTGTGTGTGTGTGTGTGTGTGTGTGTGTGTTCATTCTAAGAAGTGTGTGATGAGAAATGGCCTTGTGGGAACATCAATGGCTCAGCACAATTTCAGGATAGAGAGGGCGGAGGTGACTGCGACAGCGACGTCACATTTGGGGAAATGGAGCAGAGGCTGGACTTGCTGCAGGATCACCTGAACAGGTGAGAGACACAGTTGGGGGAAGTCTCGCTTGTAATTGTCGCCCCCTTGTGTTCACACATTGAAGTGATTTTTTATTTTTTTTATTTTATAGGTATACTTTAGTCCATTATTGGAGTCTCATGATTATTATAAGCTTATGCACCGTTTATATGCTCGTGTTAAGAGTGAGGGTTTAAACGTACACATGCGTTGCCCTTTGATAATATGGCCAAAGAAATCAAAATTCCAGAATAGCTTAAATACAACGAGGTAGTCACAGGCTGGTAGGTCTAGGACTTGCCTTGGGGTCAGGGTAGGCGGGTAAATCCTCAAACAATGGCGAAATTAATGAATCCATGTTGCTCTTTAAAACGGAGAAACGGAGAGGCAGTCACCATTTTTCCGCAAAGCTCGACGCATTTAGAAACATGAAAAACAAATACAGTGGAACCTCGGATTACGAGTCACGCGGTTTGCGAGTGTTCCGCAAAATAATAATAAATTAATAATTAATAAATTTTGACTTGGAAAACGAACAAGTCTTGGTTTACAAGTACCGAGTATCATTTAAAGTGGACATACCAATAACATTGTGACATAATATATTATATAACTATATTATTATACTGTATATATCTAAGGAAGTTATTAGCCACTTTTCATCCTAAGTTTAAGGCATCGCCACGGCTGAACCGTTTGAGAGATCAAAAATCCCTTCGCAATTTTACATCCTCAATGTCTCGAGATCATAGTGGCCCAGTTTGGTGGCGATCGTATAAATCGCCTAGAAGGAGTATATCAAATAACATTGGGTGCATTTTGCAAACGACCCAAAATAACAGGCTTTCTGTGAAGGTCCTGCGCCACACCCATGCATTAGCTGCTCACACCTTGTAAGGATTTTGACTCGTGCGGTGTGTAGAAACAAAAAGCAGCACTTTCTACCCTGACACCCACACACACACCTCTCAGGCACAAAACTGGATTTTTTTTTTTTTTTGCATTACAGTTTAATAAAAGTGTTTCTTCATTTTGATGAGACATCACATCAAAGGTTAAAAATATATATTTTTCCAAGAAAAAAAAAAAGCAAAACCATTGAGAAGTATGTCTAAGACAAACACGGCACAATCCAGCGATGTAGGAAATGAATGTCCGGTGTGTCCATTGAGACCCACGCGTGTACCTTACTTCCGTATCTCGGACACATTTCAGTATGTCAGTATTTCAACACCGCAGTGTAACTAGTGCTTATTAACCGAGAGAAGCGCCGCTCACGTGTCCTATGTAAAAAAAATAAATAAATAAAAAAAAACAGCATCCCACGTTTTCCCAAAGTGTGCTGCTGTTCGCTTTTATAAATCTGCCTCCTCCTCCTCCTCCTCCTCCTCCTCCTCAGTGTCAAAATCCTAAGTCTTATCTTTATTATAGTAATGATGTGTCTAATCCAGATAAGCGGTGCAGCTGGGGAAATAACTCATGAGATGTTTTTCACTGTTTGTGAGACTTGGATAGTTGGATGGAAACATTCTGCATGTGTGTGTGGGTGTGTGTGTGTGTAGATTGGAGGTTCAGATGACGTCTGACATCCAGGCCATCCTGCAGATGCTGCAGAGACAGAGTGCCCTGGGGCCTCCAGCCTACAGCACTTTAGCCTCCAGCCCCGAATACCACAAACCAGCCATCAGAGTGCAGCCTGTTACTGCTGTACAGACACAGGTAACACACACACACACACACACACACACACACAGCTTTAACCTCTTAAAACCAGGGCCCCAGTGGAGATTCTTATCTTTTTTTTTTCTTCTTTATTTTAAATAAACACACGTCCATTAGGCCGACTGAAAAGCACTAAATACAATCCTGGTGTTATTCTTAGTGTCCACAGAGTCCCGATTTAGAAAACCAGCGTAGTGAGAGAGACAAACCCAAAGACTGCGCACTTCCCGCTGCCATGGAGACGACCTCCGATGCGAGCGGGATAAAAGACTCGGAGTGGGAGGCGGAGCTCAGACCGACACACGAGAGGAGCGAGTCCTCGGCTTCCCCGCGTCAGAGGGCTCTTCACCTGTCGATCAGACAGACGTCCCTCCCCGATCCGTCTCCTCACGAGGGCACGACGCCGGGACTCCACCGGCCCTCCTCTGACCCGGGGCTTCCAGGGAACAGGCATTAGGTCATCGCAGAAATCCGCATAATACGATATGTTTATAAGGTGTTATAACCATATCTGGAAGTAGGATACCAGAGTCGTTCCCCTCTCGCACTGGAAACCAGCGCACGCTAGACTCAGGGTTACATAGTGAAAGTGTGTGTGTGTGTGTGTGTGTGTGTGTGAGAGAGAGAGAGAGAGAGAGAGAGAGAGAGAGAGAAAATCTGTATGCAAACTACAAAAACGTTTATTATCTTCCAAATTTTTTTTCCCCCTTTCCGACTCGAGCGTACCAATGTGTGGGGGAAAAAAACAAGAAACATTTTTTGAATGTATTTCTTCAGTGTGACTGGAAACAAAATCAGCCACCATGGAGACGGACGTGCAACCGTAGCAACAGAAGAGCTGCATGCTGGGAAACTTTTTTTTTTTTTTTTTTTTTTGACGCATGTTTATTTAAAAAAAAAAAAAAAAGTCATGCTGTTTATCACATGACTTTGGCATGAGTGTTTTTTTTTTTTGTTCCCTTTTAGTTAAGAAAATGTTATGCTTTATATAATTAGCATCATCTTCTCCGGGGTTCCAGGAGCAGGGGGTTTACTTGGAGAGAATCCACACAAGAACCACGTCATCTCAGAATACACACCCATGCTGCGTTTGAAACGGTCACCGTTCTCGCTATTGACTGGAAAAAATACAAGTCCCCCTTGCTGCAAAGGGAAAAAGTCCAGTGGGTGGAGTCAGGCTTGTCCAACTTGTCCAGCTTCTGCCTTTAGGCTGAATAAATGTGTTATAGATCACGGCGTGGGTTTGGGGATCTCAGGTCCAGCTTTTGGACATCTGGTTCTGCAGCGAGACCCAAGAAAATAAAAATTGAGATGCGATTATTGAAAATTCCGGATCACTACATAGAACAGAATATGTGATTGAAATAAATGTTTGCAAGCATTTAAAAAAGTCTTTACACACAACAGTAGGGACATTCCATCACACACTGGGGTGGACAAATCAGAGTTCATGTTGAGGAGACGTGGTGGTGATCTACTCCCACCGCCTGCTGCACTACACACATCTGCCGAGCTAGAAAATCTGTTGTTGTTGTTTTAGCTACACGGATTTGTTTGCAAATTTATTGATTTTTCTTTTTTTTGCATATTTGTCACATAAAAATTATTAAACAAAATTTAACATTACTCAAAGATAACTCGAGTAAATACAAAATGCAGTATTTAAATAATGAGTTCGTTTATTAATGGAGAAGAGTTGTTCAAACCTGTCTGGGCCTATGTGAAAAAGTAATTGCACCCCCTTGATAAATCATAATTCAACTGTGATTAACTACAGTTACACTTTTTTAAGTTAAATTTCACTTGCCACACCCAGACCTGATTACTGCCAGAGCTGTTGAATCAAGAAATCATTTAAAGGTTCTCACTTAAAACCTGTCTCACAAAGGAAACATGATCTAAAGAAATTAAAGAGCAAATAAGAAACAAAGTAATTGACATGTATCAGACTTCAAAGGGTCACCAAGCCCCAAGTTTCTAAGGCTTTGTGCCTCCAGAAAGCCATTAATCACAAATAACGAAATTACTCCAACGATGACTCAACCAGGAGCTCATAAAAGAACTCAGGACAACATCTAAAGGACTACAGTTCTAAAGAACTACTCAGCTCGCCTCAGTTAATGTCAGTGTTTATACTTCAACAATAAGAAAGAGACGGGGCAAGAATGGCGTTCATGGGGTGAAAGGTTCCAAGGTTGAAAGACGCTGCTGGCCAAAAAGAAGACAAAGCCTCATCTCACATTTGCCAAAAATATCTTGATTATATCCAAGACTTAAAACAAACAAAAAAAAATACAGAAGGGGGGCAAATACTTTATCACGGCACCATATGTTGATTGAAACACTGATGAGCAAAATAAAAGAAAGTACAGATTTCTAACCCGAGCACACACTTGAGTCTGATTTGTCCACCAATACACACACACACACACACACACACACACAGACCGGGCCTCATTTATTGATTTTTTTTGTTTTTGTGTGTGTAAAACAACAGAACCGAAGCAAATAGTGGCGCAAAGTTTGTTCCAGGACACACACCATGACGACCACGAGATCGGCTACGGCGGCGTCTCGACGACACACACTCAGGACCATCGACAGGACATTGACGTTTATCTACAGGATTCACTGATTGAATAACGAATTGTACGGAGCATTTATGGCTAAATCGTTTCGTACACGGCTCGATGAATAAGGCCTGGTTCTGTTAAACTTTCACATAATCAAACCTCGGGACGTAACTTAGGAACTAAACCCAGGTGACGAGTCATTTTGCTCTGAGAAGATCTTCGCTCCAATCAAACCAAACATCGCAGTGCATTCTGGGTATTTCCTGGCTGCTAGGGTACATCACTTGTGCGCCAGTCCTCGAAGGTGCATCGTGGGATTAAACCCGTGCACGAGGGCTCAGGTTCAACTCAGTCTCGCTTCTCTTTCCTCCTTAAGAACGTCCACGTCTACTCGCCGCTGCACGCAGTATTGCGTGAACGTGGCTGCACACGTGAGTGTGTGTTCACTCTGTTGTTACGCTTTATTATTTATTCAGTTTAATTTACTGCCTTTTAAGCATATATATACAGTATATACTATATAATTTCTGTATTACTGTTGTCGAACACTGGATTAAGCCCTTATGGACGAGTGCATGCACAGGAACCTTTGCTGTAGGTACGGAATTAGCTCTGGCGCTATCGATTGCAATGTCGCCATCTAGTGATGCGACCCAAAACTAACGGAACATCATACTGGAGCGTTTGATCCAGTTTTTATGCATCTGATGTTCGTCCTGCATGTCTTTATGCATTAAACCCAAACTCCCGAGTCATATATTAATAGAGTTAATATGTACAGCTCCAGCTGACCTGCATGCTTTAACCAAAGTCTCTTTAGCGTATCGTAATCTACTCGACGCACCGCACCGCACCGATAACGTCTTCCAGGGGTTTTGGAGCAAACTCGTACAGTATGCATGTCTTAACAGGGACCAGAGTAGTGATGTAATTATAAAGTAGATTACTAGAAGAGCAAGTCATATATCGGAAACATTTCCACAGAAAGAAATTTCTGTAAGTTTTATGAGAATTAAAAGAAGAAAAAAAAACTTTTATGAGCCATGTTTAGAGTTTAGAATACGGCGGCCTTCATGCTTGCCAGAAAAGGATCTGGGAAGAGTTTTGACATGAAGAAACGTTCTTTTGAAGCACCTACCTAGTCTATCTTGATCTCCATTAGGTTTATTATTATAAAATAAAGACTTAGCGATGAGGATGATGAGCCTGTTTGAATAAAAAAAAAAAATTGGAGCTGCTTGTGTGCGACATGAACACGGTACTTTAGTTACACCGCAACGCCACAACGATATCTCCCTGTACAGTGTGAAAGCAGCGTTAATCGACCCCGCGACTCATTCATGATCATGTCATCATAACATCATGGTAATATCGTTAAAATACATAATTACTAGCGCTATCCTCTATAACTTGTAGGAATCTGCGCCAGATCGCGCAAGTTACGCACCAGCTAAGGAATAACTTCCCCGCAACACGTCTATGTATGTATGTATGTATCTTTCCAACCCAAGGTGTCAACCCTGAACCAAAAGAAATGATTTAAAGAACGGGATGGTGAGGGATTCTGTGTTGCAACACTGAGATCAGATTGAATAAGGTTCCCATGGAAACGCTGCTGTTTGTTCATTTTTCAGGCCCAAGCCTCGAAACATCTCAAAAGCATGCATAACCGCTGGTCTAGGATCAGCTCTGGCCTGAAACCTGATCTCGGATCAGAGGTTTTCGACGGCGTCTGACCCGAGCGCTCCTGCTATACAACTCTTGCAACTTTTTGCACAAGCACTGCAAAACTTTTCTGGACAGCGTCACTTTTTAACTCTATAGTGCTGTTGACATGAAATTGTTTTTAATGCATTTTTAAAATGTTTAAATGCCGGTGGATTTTCTACGACGCAGAACACGCGGTCGGGTTCTAATCTTTCCCTTTTTTTTCTCGGGCATAAGCAGTACACTGTATGTATGTATGTATGTATGTATAATATATCGCACTGTATATTAGGGAAGATCAGAGTTGACAAAGACACGTAATTATTCAATTATTTCAACAAATAAACAGCAAAATGAGTTATGATGTGCCGAGTCGTGTCTTTTGCATTTACACACCTCACACACTCAGCAGCAGGGCCACGCCCGCGAGCACCCACTTGGCAGGTCTCTCTCTGCTTTTGAGGTTGAACGTCCAGACGTAGGTGTTCGCTCTGAGTTTGGTCTTGTAGACGGGACACTCGTAGATGTTGCGCGTTTCCTGGCGGTCGTTTGGGACGGCGCGCACCGCGATCACGGGCATGCTAGGAGTCAGTTCTTTTAGCCGTGCCTCTGTGATGGTACCGTTCTGGATATCCCAACGTGCACCTGGAAAGTGGTGTAAGGGCCATTTAGGATAAGATTATTAAGGAAATTAAAATTGCCGCAGCAGCTTAATACGGAAAAAACTAAATACGGAAAAACTTAGATATATCTCATTAAATAACCATAATATTAATATATATTTGCACATGTGCCATCGCCGCCAGTGCGTACCACACAACCTGAGTGTTTGTGAGTAAAAAAAAAACCCAGATGTTTAAAAGAAAAACATCACACTACAGTATGATGTCACTGAACGTGATGTCATGCAATATAATGTCACTCAGAAAGCCACTTTTTGACGTAAGTTTAAGGCATCGCCACGGCTGACCTGTTCGAGGGATCAAAAATCCCTTCGCAATTTTGCATCCTCAATGTTTTGAAATCATATTTGCACGATTTGGTGGCAATAATATAAATTCCCTAGGAGGAGTATATCAAGATACATTGGGTGCATTTTGCAAACAACCAAAAATATAGTTGCAAGCAACGATGACGGGCCCAAGCACCCTGTGCCATCAGCTCCCGGACGCACCGCACAACTTGTGTGTTGTTTAATCGTGTTAAGACCTACAAAAAGCTGAGTGTTGAGTGCGTTGGTATGTGTGTGTGTGTGTGAGTGTGTGTGTGAGAGTGTTAGCATTTGTGATGTGTACGTGTGTACAATAGGCCACAGATGCTGGAAGAAAACCCTCACACTATGATGTTCCTCAGTGTGATGTCACTGAACGCGTCACTCAATATAAGGCCATGCAGAAAGTTATAAATAATTTTTCAGCGTAAGTTTAAGACATTATCACGTCTGACCAAAGATCCCTCTACAATTTTGTGTCCTCGATGTCTTTAGATCACATCGGCCCAGTTTGGTGGTGATCGTATAAATTCCCTAGGAGGAGTAGATCAAAATCCATTGGGTGCATTTTTGTGAACGACCCAAAATAACCGACATCCTGTCGAGTTGAGCCCAGGACATGCAGTGTGAAAGTTGTTCGGCTCAATGAGCTCTAAATGTGTACCAAGTTTCGTGTGCATACATGCAATTGTGTATGAGATATGCAACAAAATCTCCTGTGGGGGCCCCTGAGGGCCCCGGGCCACGCAACTCTCAGGCATCCTAATGGCAGCAGAAACTTTAGAAAAAGCAGAAACCCCTAAAAAGCCCAAAAGGGTGGGGGAAAAAATTTATCCTTAGGAAAACAAGATGGTCCTGCGCACCCTACAGTGCTTGGGCCCTAATAACTGGCTTTCTGTTGAGTCCATGACATGCAGAGTGAGATCTAAATGTGTACTGAGTTTTACATGTATACATGAAATTGAACTATGCAGAAAAATCTCATGGCCCTGACGTCCTACAGACGTCCTGACAGGAGCATTGTGTGTATCTCAAACCTTCCATGTAGAGTCCGTAGACGTAAGCACCCTCTCTGGCCGGCTGGTTAAACTCCTCCTTAAATTTCTTGGTCACGTCCACCGTTAGAGTCATCTTATCAAGCGGCCACTCGTTCTTACGTGCCAAGCTCTGCATCACGGCTGCGACACAACAGTTACCCTGAGTTAGTGTGTGATATAAAGTGATTGCTTGGATCCATGTACACAAGTGTGTGTCTGAGAGTTACCCGTGAGGAAAGACTGAGGGTTGAAAAGACCCGAGAGCCAGACTACGCTGGGCAGAGAGAGATCCTGAGTCCAGCTATCCAGCTCTCGACAGCGCAGCAGCACATCATTGTACCTCAGCAAATAAAACAATACATCATTTCTACACACTTTCACAAAAGGGTTTTATTTTTGACCAGCACCTTGTTGATGCCAAGCCATTTCTTTGCAATTGTAGTAAGACAAATGTGTGTGTGTGTGCACATGCCAGAGTGTACAGTATGTGTGTATTACCACTGAGCCAGGGTGTAGGTGGAGGGGTACGCGAGCCTAGTCCAGGTGTCAGGAACGTTATCAAAAAACAGTGCTGTCTGTAGCTGCTCCATCTCTGAAGATATGGCCAGTTCGCCCTACCATGTAAACCACATGCACAATATTCTTACACAATATAGACACAATGGACACCTGAAGAACACAAACGTACACATACGCACACCTTTAGTCCCAAGTCGAGCTCTTTCAGTGACCGCCGTATTTCATTGACCAGCATGTTCATGCGCTCACACTCCTGGAAGCACACCAGAACGTAGGGTGTGCGCTCGGCCGTTTTAGACATGAGGTCTGACATGTTGTATTCCTCTGGTAGTTTCTCCAGGATGTCATCCAAGACCGTCTTTACCTAGAGACATCCAAATCAATTATATGAGCATCTGCTCTCTTGGTTCTTGACATTCCTATTCTTTAAATACGGTGATCTAGGCAGTGGTGGCTCAAACAGTTAGGGCTTTGAGTTACTGATCGGAAGGTCCGGGGTTTAAGACCCGGTACCGCCAAGTTGCCACTGTTGAGCCCGTTGTTCCCTTTCTGTATATACAGTGATCTAGGCAATAGTGGTTCAAACGGTTAAGGCTCTGGTTTGAAAGGTCTGGGGTTCAAGCCCTGGTCAAGTTGCTACTGTTGAGCCCTTGAGCAAGGCCCTTAACCCTATCTGCTCCAGAGGGCACTGATTCCTGGCTGGCCCTGAGCTTTGACCCCAGCTTCCTAAGTGGGATATGCGGGAAAATCATTTCACTGTGCTGTAAGGAATCTTAATGTTAGTTGCCACATTGATGCAGCTACTACCTACACCCTCCAAAAAGCAAAGAGGACGTGGCGAGCTTCTAATAACATCGATCAAGCCCTGACTTCATGAATGCAGTCACGTTACTCACTCACTCCTCTTCTATACCGCTTTATCCTATATTCAGGGTCGCGGGGACCTGGAGCCTATCCCAGGAGGCTTAGGGCACGAGGCGGGG
>JAQMYL010000036.1:34254552-34267797 GCA_030014365.1 Clarias pachynema
CCCCCCCCCCCCCCCCCCCCCCCCCCCCCCCCGCCAGATGAGTAACAGAACATTTTGAGGGGGTTTTCACAGGTGTATTTGTCCGATCTTGAGGTAACATATAGGTTTTGTTTCATCGCAATTGGCCCACGGGAAGAGAAGATATGCATTTATATTTTATATTTTAATGGAAAACGCCTATATATCATAAAAATAAATAAATAAATAGAAAAAAAAATCATTAGTTCAACTCAAAATTCAACAGATGTACAGCACTGTACTTTTTTAAATACATGCTTATAAAAAATTTAAATCTACGTAATAAACACGATCTCACACTTTCATTCCGCGACACTTCACGGTAACATAAAAAAAATGTTGTCCATTCCGAAATTCAACAGATGTACATTTTTTAAAAGTGTGCGATTACATTCTACGCGAACAAAGTCACGGGCACATCTAGTATTATATTGTTTGCAGTAGAATGTGCAGTTCCTCTAGAATCCTACAGGTGGTGCACTCTACACTATTCTCAGATTAACAGGCAGTAAGGTCTAAAAAGGTCTAAAATATCCAAAATACAGGGTAGACCTGCAGATTTTCACAGAACACTCTGCGTGAGGATCCACGGCTCATTTCAACAGCCCACGTCTACAGAAAACACTTTACCGGATGTCTGACTGACTTCTCACACGCGAGTCGATTCCTGAGACCAGTGAAGGAGGACGAGATCAAACAGGTTTAACGCCGTGAACCCGAACTCACCCTACATCACCACGACTCACCATTTGTTCTTTTTCCTGATGTAGTCTTTCTCCGAGAGATTCACCAGATAAATCATAGGCTTGGACGTCAGGAAGAGATGTTTATTCAGCACCTCGATCTACGGAGATGAAACAAAAAAAAAGAATAAAAATTTTAACGGCATTCAGTGTGAAACACATGAAGCGATGCATCCATCATGCATAGTGTCCACCGTACAAGCCCTCTGGAGACAGTGTTATGATCTGGGGTCGCTTCAGTCGCTCAGGTCGAGACTCAGCAACGTTATGGGGCAATAAAATGAAGTC
Organism: Clarias pachynema; assembly: GCA_030014365.1. NCBI lineage: Eukaryota > Metazoa > Chordata > Actinopteri > Siluriformes > Clariidae > Clarias > Clarias pachynema. Next base: position 34,255,602 of record JAQMYL010000036.1, read on the forward strand.
AGCTGACGACCTGAATGTACTGAATCACCAGATTATCACAACTATGGAGTTTATTCCAGGACTCGGATTGTGAAAGAGCGGTTCTGGGAGCACGAGGAATCATTTTCACACATGAACTGTGTGAACCTGCATGAAATATTAACGTGTGTGAAAGTGTATAACTATATTTCAGTTTGTAGAATGATTGTAAAAGGAGGTCACCTCTTTGTCGTTCCACTCGTGGTAGTATCGGACGTGTTTCTTCTCGTCGACCAGCCACGACTTGATCTTACACATGATGTCCTGATTTTTAAAACAAAACGAACAACAATGAAAATCATAAATTCCCAACAAATATTTGTTTTCTTACACAGACTGTATAAATTCCCACATAAGAGGCCACATCAAACACAAACCTCGTCTCAACATGACTTTATATTTTCCTGAAGAGTTCGTAATTTTCGCTTTTATTACATTCACGGTGTTTTACAGATAAAATCGCTTCAGAGTTTCCATCACAAGCACATCCTCGTGCTAATTTACTCAGTCGGGGACTAAGAATAGCATCGAGAACATTTTGTGAAGAGCAAAATTACTTGATATTACGGCAATAGATTACAAATGAAAAAAAAAATTTAAGTCAAAAGCATAACCTGAGGTAAACAAGAACTAATCGTTTTATTATGACAAAAGAAATGGTGGCGTATAAACGGCTGAGTAACATGTCAGCGGATGAGAGATTTTAGAGCTTGATTATTATTATTATTTGAAGTCAAGAGATCCTTATCCGACACTTTTTCATCAAATTTCTTCAGCAAATATCTTCTTACACTCTGCTAACTGTGCACTGTGTGAGGTGGGGCTGTGCGATTAATCACATTTTACATTCAGTTACGATTTTGATTGCTGACTATTATGAAAAAAAAACATATAATTAATAATAAACCATGATTTTGAGTCGTTACATTTCAGTAATTTTCCATGAGCTAGTGATGACAGACTGTAGTCGATCTGTGAGCAGTTCAGATCTCATTCAGGACATTTTCACCCCTTGATAAACTTTTATCAAGCATGGGTACAATTTGGATTTTCGCTCTGTGCTCAGTGCGAGTTGCTAGATCGCACCATGTTGCTCATAGGTTGCCAGATAATGTCGAATCCCAAAAAAACAAAAAACAAAAAAAACAAGTAACTAACAAGTAATTGTTTTGCAGGCAAAGATGATTTTTTAAAAATTGTTGTCTTCTTTTTTTTGAGGATTTAATTAAATTACTGAGCATCTGAAACAATGTTTTCATTTAAATCAAGTTTCAACCACAGGTGAATGTTTCTTGTTGTACGTGTTGTTTAAGTTCTATAAAAACAATAAATGGTCAGGAAAATTATATTTGTCTCCTTTTTGTTTCTGGTTTGAAAATAATTCTGAACAGAAAGTCTGAACAGCCTGTGTGTTTTGTGATCCATTGAAACTCAAACTCACAAAACAAAGCAAAGTCACAAATAATCGTGTTAAATGATTGTGATATTGTAATTATGCACTATTTGTGATTATGTTTTTTTGCCGTAATCGAGCAGCCGTTGTGTGTGGGCGGAAGTAAAACCCGCTGTTTGTACACAGCACTGTAAACGAGAATCAAACTAAGTAGCTCGACCGCACCACGCAACACTGTTCCAACCAGTCAGCAAAAAAGGGGCGTGTCCAAATTCGACAACGTTTTCTACAGCGGTACCTCAGCATACGAACGCCCCGCCTCATGAATCTTCACCTTAAGAACTGAAATCTTGCCTTAGGAGAGGTTTAATGTTTACTTATTTGATATTTTACTTCATTAATACGTCTTTTCTAAATGCTCTGATTGTTTTTAAATGCAAAAATATGATTATAGTGTTGGAAATTGGTAATATTGGTAAAATTTTTGGATGGCTGGAACGGATTATCTGCATTTACATCATTTCCGATGGGAAAATACATCTCGCAATATGAAATTCCGACTTGAGTACTCGTCTCTCCCCGGAACGGATTAAACTCATACGCAGAGGTAGCGCTGTATTAACATCGATCAGTTATCCTAGTTGTGTCTTTAGTCAGTCGGTTTTGCTGTGGGTTCGGGGGGGCGGAGCCTCTCAAGGAGCACTGAAGCGTTGAGTTCAAACACCAACAATCCAATCCTGCTTTTGTCTTTCTCCAGTCTTTTGAATCTGATCGCTCATTCCGAGTCAAAATAATAACCTCAGGACCTCGGGATGACGCGAACTTAACGTAAACAGGATCTCACTCACAAATTCGGGTTTGAGTTTCTTGTCTCCGCCCCTCACTGCCGTTTTCTCCAGCTTCTCTATGATCGGCCCGATTATCTCCTCGTCCTTCATCCTGAGCTCCTCGTGAATGATCTCGATGTCCCGCACCGGGTCCACGCAGCCCTCCACATGGATGATGTCCTCATCTTCGAAGGCTCCTGCTCGTTTAAACACACACATTACACACTTATTAGTTATGATTAATATTGATAGTGCACATATTTTACACATCATCCCAATTTCTTGTCCTCCGTTATAATCTAATTAAGAAATAAATCCTGATTTGATTAAAAGGCGTTAGTGTTACCATGACAACCACGATTATTTTCCGCTTCCCTAACCCCTGTGCCCTGGAACGTTCAGTTCTATAGGAGTGTGTCAATGCATATAATACACATAATAAAACACTTCATGTGTGCATGCTTTTTGCAGGTGTGTGTGAAAGACCAGGGTGCGCGCGTGGACTCACGTGTCATGTGAAAGATCGCGTCACAGGCGCTGATGTGCGAGAGGAAGGAGTTTCCCAAACCCTGACCGACGTGAGCTCCCTTCACCAGACCGGCGATGTCGACGACATTCAGAAAGGCTGGGACCTTACTGCACACACACACAGCAACACCAGGTGTGTATTGAGCTCTGATACATACATATACAGTTCAGCAGTGATGTTAGTGCAGTCAGAACGCTCTAACTCTCGCGAGTCGTTCCGCCAGTTTCTGAGGCTCGAGGCGTGTGTTTTGCGTGTAGATACCTGGCAGGCTTGTGATACTGGCACAAGAAGTCGTAGCGCTCGTCCGGAATAGGCACGCGACTCTCGTTCGGTTCGATGGTGCAGAAGGGAAAATTCTCCGCCGCCGCCTGACTCTTCGTCAGCACGTTGAAGAAGGTCGACTTTCTGAGAACGACATAGAGAGACAGATGGGGGTCTCAGCCAAGACGTAATAAATTCTGCTTTCAAAACAAAGAGACTTAAAAAAACAATCACAACAGCAAAAAGATCAGCCTTGAGTTCCTAAAGCAGACATCAATAACGGCGGAAGAAACAGAAAGGAAAGCGCGACACAGTGTGACTTACTAGAAAAAAAGGAGAAAAAAAAAGGAAAGTAGACTATGAAAACCAAACCGAAGTTTAAAACCAGTTTGTTTCATACGTTCCTGAAACCTGGGCGCTAATAAAAAGCAGTATTGTGAAGCGCCACTGTGAGACAAAACACGGATCGTTCGAGCAAACATATCCGCAGCAACGCGGGTTGAGTGCGTGTAAAATACCTGAACTGAGAGCCCGGTATGACAGAGCAACCAGAGTGCTTTCACTTACATTTACACTCCAAATGAAGATTCACTAAAGATTGATTACAGATTGTTGTTTGTATTAAATAAAAATACAAGGGAATGTACTGTACAAGGCTAACAAAGATCAAACTGTTCACATGTTAAATGTATTTACTGAAAATGGACAATAAATATTATTTAAATGCTATGGACCTTTTAAATCGCTTTAATTGCATATAGATATACAATAGAGATTTGAATCCTAACACAAGCATGAAATTCAGACCTTGGCTCAAGGATTTTTTTTTTTTCCTTAAATTTTAATTGAGTACCTGGAACATATCTCAGGAGACTTGGGACACGAGGCGGGGTACACCCTGGACGGGGTGCCCATTCATCGCAAGGCACACACACACACATGCACTCACTCAAACACTACAGGCAATTCGTGAACGCCAATTTTTTTATGTCTTTGTAATGTGTGAGGAAACCCACCAAACATGGGGAGAACACGCAAACCCCACGCACACAAACCAGTGGTGGGAATCGAACCCGGACCCTGGAGGTGCCGACTCAAAAATCTTACACAATTCAGTAAATCGCTGAAATGTGGAGAAGTAAAACACACACGCACCCCACGTTCGGTAATCCAACAATCCCGATTTTCAGCGAGGTCCCGAACCGTCCGATGAGAGGCGGCGTCTTTGGTCCATCTCCTCCCTTCTTCGGAGGCATCTGCAAAAAAAATTAATAATAAATAACACGTCTTCAGAACCCATTACGAATACAAGACGACGAGGTTCGAGTTCCCTTCACATGATGACGATCATGGTGATGATGAGCACACCTTTTTGGGAGCCATGACTAAACTCAGCTAAATCTCAGCACACTTTCCTTCATCAATCTATAATATTTTTTTTTAATTTTAAATCTTTACTAAGAGTGATCCTCTCTTTCTGGTCTGTGTGTCATCTCAGCACTGTGAGGAGGAGACCTGATGCCCAAAAATAGCCTCCACACCACAGTTAAAAGTGGGGGGAGGTGGAAAAGGTGGGGGTGTAAGATGACCAGGCTGGTCTGCCTGGCTAAATATAACCCAGATTTCATTAATGATATGAAATCTCCCTCCTGACTCAGTGTCAAAGCCAGATCCTTATTTATTTATACACACACACATACACTACTGCCTCCATTCATTCCTACACAGTTAGCATGTTAGCTTCCCAGCCCCTGCTAGCACAAACAACACAAACAAGCGTGTATATTCTTAAAATTAAACTCGCGTACAAGTGCAAAAAACGTGAATTTATGAATTTATTTGCTTGTATCACCTTGAGTTAAGGCTAAGTTTGATTGTGAAGGAGAATTTGCAGTGTGTTGGCCGCCTCACGCGCTCTGCACACTCCGGGCGACGGCACGAAAAGGAACCAGGAAGTGTAAAAACTGTGCGCTCTTTCCATTGGTCGGAATCAGACGTGACGTCATGACGCTGTGAAATGCGTCACGACGTATTAGCCGCTAGGTGGTGATAGGGAACTCACGAGGTTACGTAATTTATTTTTTTTTATCATTGCTATTGGTTTTTTTTTTTTTTCATTGTTCTTAAATATTATCTTAATTAGTTTTAAAAGATTTTTTTCTGTATGTGTAAAAAATATATAATAAAAAAAAAGGCCACGTAATAATCGTCCTGACGACTCACATCCGGGTACTTTGAGGCTAAACCTCACACGCACGCAGCCATCCAGAAGTATTGGCACCCATCATAGAATTTAATGCTAATGCTAATTTACCACAACCATGTTGTTATCTTCTGAATTAGTTCACACACAATTTTTTAAAGTAGTCCAATTCTTTACATAAAGAGTTGACTTCAAAATTATTGGCACCCTTGCCTATAATACACCGTATCGTCACGGTTGTTTTGAGCTGTATGAGAGCACTGATGTTTGACAAGGATTAAGACACTAGTAGAAGTATTTACTAGTGTGTAATGTTTTTTTTTAAACTGCTTATATTATATCAAAAGTCTGGACACCTCTCTTCTTCAGTGTTTTTTCATTATTGTTATTAATCACAAAGTTTATACGAACGACCAGCCAATTTACAATACCTCAGATTACAGCACAAATAAATGCTTCTCAGACGTCAAACCGCAGACATATTTCAACATCCACTGTTCAGAGGACACTGCATGAGTCAGGACTTCATGGTCAAACTGCGGCAAAAAAAGCGGAAGAGACTTGCTGAGCCAAGAAACACAAGAACCGTACGTTAGATCAGTGAAAAACTGTCCTTTGGTCTGATTAGTCCAAATTTGAGAAAGTCTGGTTCTAAGCGCAGTGTCATTGTTAGATATAGAGAAAGTGAACAGACACGGCCTGAATGTATGGTTTCCACTGTGAAGCGAGAAGGTGTGATGGTGTGAGGTGCTTTGCTAGTGAAGCTGTTGGTGACTTAGTCAAAATTAAAAGCACACTTTAACCAGCAGGGCTACCACAGTATTTCACAGCGACAAGCCATCTGGGTTTTTTTTTTTTTTAACAGGACAATGACTCCAAATACACCTCTAGGTTACGTACAGTAGGAGCTGTTTGTCCAAGAAGGAGAGGGATGGAGTGCTGCATCAGATGACTCGGCTTCTACAATCACCTGAATTAAATCCAGTCAAGATGGTCTGAGATGAGTTGGACCGGAGAGTGACCTCTGGGAACTCATTAAAGATTGTTGGAAAACTATTTCAGGTGACGGATCTCTTGAGACTGTCTGAGACAATGCCAAAAGTGTGTAAAGCTGTCATCAAAGCAAAAGATGGCTGCTTTGAAGAATTGGACATATAAAATATATTCTGGGTTATTTTACCGTTTTTGTGGACTGCATAATTCCATATTTGTTCTGTCATAATTTCTTCTGTATTAATATACAATGTTAAAAACAATATAAAATATAGTTTTATATAGTGTTATGTGTGTTATATAGTGTTATGTGTGTGTGATGTGTGTGTGAGACATGTGACTTGTTAGTGTGTGTGGCTGTGTGTGTTTCTGCGTGCGGCGTGTGAGACAGAGATGTGAATGTGTGAGTGTTAAAATTTGTGATGTGTGACATACATGAGTATGAGTATGTTATCATTTTGATTCATACACGTTCACATCTCATATCTTAAATAATTCTTTTGATTGTGTAAAGCTGCTTTGCAACAATGTCAATTAATAAAAACGCTATACAAATAAAACTGAATTGAATTTAATTGTTTGTGTATACAGTACATGCGTGTGTCATGTGTCAGGCATAAAATACTCACGTGAGAAAATGTATATTCTAAATGTACATTGATATGATTGGACATCTGAGGTCAACACGTGATCAGAGTCATGAGAGTTTCTCCCAGGCATATAAAAGGAATTTTGTCTTTTTGTTTGTTTAAATTCATAAAACTTGTACACACAGTCATGTTTCACATTTATTGCATAATTTAAGAAACACCTGCTTATACATGAACAAAAATGTTCACAGATTCTGGAAGATGCTTTTATCTCAAGGTTACACAATTCTATATCTATCTCTCTGCATATATATCACAAAATTGATATAGTCGCTTACATGTTCATTAACAACAGCGTCTATGGAACAAAAACACAAAAAAAATCAGGCAAATAAACTCTGCACAGTAGGTTTGCAAAATGAACAGCTCAGTCACAACAGATGTGTGTATTTTCAATACATTCATACAGCTCTGAGAAAATTCGACAGTAGCGTTCAGAATTCAACCCTTATGAGAGGAAATATATATATAAAAACAAAAAAGCAGCTCAGGATTACAAAATCCAAAAGTGCATACTTCCTTATTTAAGTGTACAAACAAACAGCACTTATACTGTACATTTGGAAAATACAAAGAAATCTTTCTGATCTGCAATATATATATATATACATATATAAAATCAGTAAGAGAGCACCATGTTAAACGTTTCCCAGTGCAACAATACCTGCAAGATTTGAACCTAAGTGTGCACATGTCGAATCGTTTTTGCATGAATTTTGTGCTACGATGCACAACGACAACACGATCGTACAGATTCAGACTTGATAGCGATTCGTACATGATCCATTGGTAATGTGCTCATGATTTACTTTTTAAATACGTGTTAACATCTTCATCAGGTTCTGCCATACAGCAAATTCAGTAGTAAGTTCATGCTAACTTGGCACAACGGCAACACCAAACACAGGTTTATTAATAAAGGGAGCGCGGGTTCTCCTTCACCTCCGGGACTTCATGCAAAAGGATGTCGGAACAAACATTTCAGTCAAACGCCTCCTGGCACGCGCGGTGACGTCCCGCTCGCCGTCGTCACAGGAACCGATCCGACACGTGACTTGTGCGGAGCCTCTGTCTATGACCACGCCTACACGCCGTACATAATCGACAAGCTCGCTGGCCACGAGGCGACCGACAGCAGACCTGTCAATCAAAGCAACGATTCACCCACAGATCCCGTAAGAGATTCGGCTGATCCACTGAGAGGGGGAGAAGGGGAAAAAAAAAGGAATAGACAAAAGATGAAAGGAGACATGCAAAGTCCATGCACAGAGTAAGAGAAAAAGAGGGTTACAGAGAAAGAAAGCGAGTGAAGAAAAAAGTGTTTATCATTATATATTTTTTTCTTGTCACTTGTATACAGACCTTGTCTTGTGCACGATGTCTTGCACACACTGGTTTTTATGGTAGCGCACCAACTGCGTGCATGTCAGCCTTATCTCCTCTGGAGCGCTGGGTGGAGCACTACTGGTTTCCTTCGCTCCACCCAACAGTGCTGCCAGCCTACACACACACACACACACACACACACACAGAAAACAACACATTATTCCTTAGTATACAACAGTTATTTCCAACCAAGCAATCTGATTGGACCTCACATGAGTGCTGATAACGGGCAATAACAGCACTGGGACGTTTAACTAGATACACTACCGCTCAAAAGTTTGGGATCACTTGCAAATTTCTTTGTTTTTGTTTAGTGTGAATTGTCCACCAATTCTATGGTTTATTCTCCTCAGCTTTTGGCTCCATTTGGCTCTTATTGCTCCAACTGAAAACCACTTTCATCTCTGTTAATTACACTAACTGTCGGTCACTAGCTCCGCCCAGTGCAGCAGGATACGTGCTGGTGAAATAACGGAACACATCATGATTTGCTGATAATAAAAATAGCGTGCTGTTGTCCTGAATATCGGCACGGCAACGATTTCTTCAGTACCCAGTTTGCGCCCTCGTGCCTACGGCCGCGTCGCAGCGGTGCTGATATTCGGCACAACAGCACTCGATATTGCTTCATTACATTCTAACTCATAAATAATGTTACTATAGTTTGTGTTGCCATGGTAACCTTCCTTTTCCGACCACCCACCTCTTTTTAAACGGTAAGATGATGAGATGCTCATCCAGCCCGAACATCCCGAAAGATATTAAACCCTGCACGAGACGTTTAGGAATCAGTGGTTACGTCTAATGTAGAGAATTAAGCAATATTTGTAGTATAATATTCTGAGGATTGTGTGTGTGTGTGTGAGTGTGTGTGTGTGTGTGTGTATACATACCTGTCCATAATTGGCCACTGCACAGAAGAACTGCAGCTCAAGGTAAAGGCGTCCGGGATCGCTGTTTAAAAGCCACCAGAGACAGCTGGACAGGTTCTGCTCTCGAAAAAAAGAAAACAAGACTATTGGAAAATGGTAACCCTGCCGGATCACACTGATGATTTTCCTATAACCGCATGTCCCCAAGTGTTGTATTCCTAACCCGTGTCCTGATCAGACCCGGACACTTCAGAAAGAAATGACACTTATTTAAAAAAGCAAAACATTTTATGACAGACTGTCTGATAAAATTAAATTAGCTCTGTGTGTGTGTGTGTGTGTGTGTGTGTGTGTGTGTGTGTGTGTGTGTGTGAGTCAAAACTCACGGCGAGCAGACCGACAGCGAGCAGCAGACAGAGCAGCACGTGTCGTGTCACCTGTCTCTCCTCCTGCACACGTGAGCACATGGACGCTTCACTCAGTGCTGCATCTGTAGAGGATACATTTACCACACACACACACACACACACACACACACTTCACCAAACTGTACTGAACACTGTAGCAGCAGAGTGTGTACAGTAGTTACACATCATCACACAGATCATGTCAAACACTCACTCTACACTCAGTAATCTTGCCTGTTGGTGGCGCTGACGTGTCGTTCAGACGGTCTGCTCTCGTATCAGGCGTGGGGTCATTCTGACCTGAAAACACACACACACACACACACAAAGACACACAAACACTGTTTTACAAAAAATACCTTAATCAAACACATTCGTATCTAGACATGAAGCAATCGACTGCTTCTTCTTCTTCACACACGGGTTCAGTTTACTCTGAATAGACCCGGGAGATGAGTCGAACCGAGCCGAACTGAGCCGGACCGAGCCGAGTCGAATCGAATTGAGCCGAGCCGAACGCTGGCTAAGTCTCACCTACTTGTTTGCGGCGGTGGAAAACCAAGCGAAGCAAGTTTACATATTTTTTTTACAAGAGTTTTTTTTTTTTGCATTTTGCATTTTGTGCAAGATTTAGTGAAGAAATAGCAACAAGAATGTTATCAAGAAGAAAATGGAGCCACTTTCAGTTTGGTTTTTAAAACAGCCGGTGCTGAAAAGAATCATAAATTAATGTTAAGTGAGGTTTAATGTCTATTTATTTCACATTTTACACGTCTTTTCTAAATGTTTTGATAGTTTTTATATTTAGAAAATGTGATTATAGTGTTGGAAATTGGTAATATTGGTAATATTTTTGTTTGGCTGGAACGGATTATCTGCGTTTACATTATTTCTGATGGGAAAATGTGTTTCACAATACGAAATATTCACTCGGCGTGAACTGGGCCGGGCCGTGATCCTCGGGTCGGGCCGGGATCCTGATGTCCTCTGTGGTGCTCGACATCGAGCTCTGCTCCAGGACCTGGTAATTCTGCTCCTCCTGAGACGCCTGACTCAGACCCATGAGGGACACGCCGCCGAGGAGGATGCTGCAGCTCAACACCACCGCGCTGATGATGATCTGAGACAGAGAGAGAGAAAATCAGAGTCAGAGTCAGATAGAGAGAGAGAGAATACAGAAAGATGGATGAAGGATGTAGAGAAAGGGAGGTAGAAAGTGATTCACAAAGAGAGAGTGACAGAGAGAGAGATACAGTAGAAAAAGGATGTAGAGAGAGGTACAGGGAGAGACAGTTACTGGGACAAATAGAGAAAAGACAGACAGAGAGAAATGAAGGATGTAGAGAGGGAGAAAGTGATTGACTTACTTTGAGACATATACAAAGAGAATGAAAGACAAAAAAAGAGAGTGAGAGAGAGAGAGAGACAGAGAAATGTGGAGGGAGAAAGAAGTATAAAGACAGACAGAAGAGAAAGACAGATGGAGAGATACAGTAGGTGTAGAGAGTGACAGTTATAGAGACAAACAGAGAGAGAGAGACAGATGAAGGATGTAGAGAGGCAGGTAGACAGCGAGTGACAGAGAAAGACAGAGAGAGAGAGAGAGAGACTCAAACAAAGAGAAAAAACGCAGACAGACAAAAAGGAGAGAGAGAAATGTAGAAAGAGAAATAAGTGTAAAGACAGGCAGCATGGAAAAATACAGACAAAGAGGTAGAGAGGGACAGTTACGGAGACAGAGAGAGAGAGAGAGAGAGAGACATAGGAAAAGACAGATGTGGAGAAAAAAGGAGTTAAAAAGAGTAGTGTATAGCATGAGAGTGGAAAAAAGATCAACGTAAAGATAAACAAAAAGAAACAGTAAAAATTGCTAGAAAGAATAAAGTGACAGAAAGAGAAGTAACTTTTTTTTTTTCATTTTAAACTCAAATAAATTAAAGAAGTGATTTATAAAACCACACTGCAGCACAAAATCGAGTGAAAGTGGCGACACACCTGAGCCTTGCCGTAGAAGAAAGCGGCGTCGGCGGCGTCACTCACTCTCTCACCGGCCGCCAGCAACAAGCCCACAATCAGAAATGGCAGCCTGTAACACACACACACACACACACAGCACCATGACGGCACACACACAATATTCATAATCATGTAAGGTGTTATACCGCAATGGATCCTGCATCAAATTACACACACACACACACACACACACACACACACACACACTTACCCCCAGCCGAAGAGGATGAAGATGACGGGTGGCACTTTGAGCTGTTCGTTCTTCTTCAGCAGAGCGAGAGAGAACGCTAACAAACCTACAACAACACACAATTTACACAACTGCACAACATACCACAGCACAGACAAACCACAGCTCCGAAATCGTGCTCATCACAGACGGGAATCCCCGGGGATCACCTGATATACCACATCATCATGATATCCAGGGGGCAGATTCTATTCGTGTTGAGGATCTGTCAGTAGGGATGCACCGATACCGATACCGGTATCGGGGATCGGCCTCGATACCACATTTTCTAAAGTACTCGTACTTGTTAAAAGTCCCCCGATACCGGGAACCGTTACCACGGTCTGAGAAATGTCTATGTTTGAGCGGCGTGTAAGGGGTTAATCACAGGCGCCGAGTGCCCGCCCCCAGG
>JAQMYL010000036.1:34310183-34324632 GCA_030014365.1 Clarias pachynema
TGAGATGGAGACCGGGTCACATAACTTATGAGATCCTCATCCCGTAATTATGACTCATGACAAGGTGTTCGAGTCAAACCTGGACTTTTGATTGCGGAGAATAACAGAACACAGTTATAAGAGTAAAAACTCCCTTTATTTCTCTATATAATCCCCGGCTACACTAATGCACTTATCCCAGTGTTACACCTGCTTCACATTTGAAACGCTGGCCTCCTAGGCACTTCTTGAATGTGAAAATGGCTTGGAGCGAGTTCAGGATTGTATGGGGGATGTGGCAATAACTCCAGCATTAGGGCTCCTTTAATGTGTACAGTCCTCACAGACAGACGCGTCTCTTCCAGCAACTTTTCGAAACCAGGCGATCCACTCGCTTAACGTTCACCTCGGGCCGGGATCGACGTTCACAGACGTACAGCCTCCTTTAAAAAGTAAAAATGTTTTACCTCGGCTAAGAGTCTCATCACCGTACGGTACTTAGACGCTTTTGTGCTTATTAATCCCTTTTATGTCTTCATATCTCATGAGACATTTCATCACAAGTCCCGGTTTGACTTGAACACCCTATGTATTATCTCATATGAGATTATAAGCTATAATTATAAGAATTCTCTAAACTTTTTTTTGCCATTAAATAAAAAAAAAATTATAATAATCATTATAATATCCCTTATCACATTCTATTGTACATTTCTAAGATGTTAAACTTTTCAGAAACTGTTGATGCACAGGTGGCCTCGTTTTTTTTTTTTTTTTTTTGAAAATAGCTTGTACTTCATGGAAATACAAAAAAAAAAAAAAAAAACCCTCACCCTATTATATACCTACGACCACTTCCTGTACTGTTTGACCCTGAAAACCCTCAGATAATAAAGGAGCCAAAGTTCATGTGTTCCAGTGGCCAGAATTAGCAACACAAAGCACGCGACACGCATGCACCTGTCAACCGAACATACTGGCATACCGGCGCATTCCTGTGATTCCTCAGCCATTCAGAGCAATCTTTAAAAAAATGTAGCATAGTGTTCATCACGCTTCAGCATCTCCTTCACTTTAATAACGCGGTAATGTGAGCTGAGCTACAGTACAAACATGGCAGACTGGAACGTGTAGTGTGTGTGTGTGCATCGCAGGGCACACGTACTGTACATACACACACACACACACACACTACTCCTCTGGGAGACAGATGGTTAGAAAATGTCCAATATTTCGTTTTCTTGCTTAATTTTTTCTAAAAATAAAATAAAATAAAAAAATTCTCATTAAGGCTAAAAAATAAAAAATATAACAGTCAAATCACACTGAAACCATTCCGATATAAATAGCTTAAACTGTGTTTTGCACACATTTCATCTGTTCCTAGAAGTTATTCTATAATGATGATGATGATGATGCTGATGGAGAGATTTAGTGTAACTATAAGGAGGATGTACTGTAGATTTAACCTTTGACATTATATATTATATACAGTGTGTACCTGCCTAGAAGTTTATATATATATATATATATATATATATATATATAAAAGTCATTCGTTTCTACTCAACTCACAAAACCAAACCTGGAACCAAAGAGGACTCACCGACTAGAAGAAGAAAAATCCCCGAAAGCAGAGATCCTCCAGCGTGACTCATCTCCAGGCTGATGCTCCACCGTTCAGGGAAAAACTGACCAGACTGACATGTAAGCAAAATGTCTTTAGTGTATATATATGTGTGTGTGTGTGTGTGTGTGTGGACTATTGTTGAAAGCACGAAAGGAGCAGCTGCTGGCTCTCAGAGCTGAAGCACTAACCTCATGGTGACACAAACAGCTGCAAGTTCCTGAAGATGATCAGCGAGACCAAAAGCTTTCAAGCTACCAAACTCTCGCACTTATTTATAGATCTTGCTTCATGTTTCAGGTAATTACGCCAGTAAAAGGTGCGTTAAAGTCACGTCCGTGTGCATTTCGACACGTTCGGAATTGGCATCGTGTGCAGTGAAAAATAAGGTTAGTCACAGGAATTTGTGGAATTTGGTGATAAGAAAGGGATTGTGGGCTGATAAAACACATGAAAATGAAGGAATTGTGTGGACAAATTATGTGATGAATCAAAAAAACAAAAAAACAATTAAAAAAATAAATGAATCATGTAAACACAAATCATACGTTTTTTTTTTTTTTTTTTTAATCATGTGTGGGAAAAGAAACATGAAAAGAAATCAAGTGTTAAATGAAATAGTGTGAATACGAGTGGCGTTCAAGTCAAAGCGGGACTTTTTAATACCAGAACACGGTTCTCACAGAATGGCGGCACAGTGGCGCACTGTCACCTTGCACCTCCAGGTGGTTCTGGGTTCGCTTCCCGCCTCGGGTCCCATGTTCTCCCAGTGCTTGGTGGGTTTCCTCCATGTACTCTGGTTTCCTCCCACAGTCCAAAGACATGCAGATTAGACTAACTGGTGTTCCCAAATTCCCTGTATTGTGTGTGTATGTACAGTATGTGTGCCCTGCGATGGATTGGTATCCCGTCCACTCGTACCCCAAGTCTCCTGGAATAGGCTCCAGGCCTCCCCGTGACCCTGATGAAGCGATATAGACGATGAGTGAAAGTAAAACCTCCCTTTATTTCTCTATATAATCGCCTGCTACACTAATGCACTTGTTTGGATACCATCAAGGTAGAAAGTCTTCTCAGTACGACAGAGCCATGATCAAACTGCCTGTCTGATTCACGTCTGAAACGCTGGCCTCCCAGGAACTCCTTGAACATGGAAATGGCTTGGAGCGAGGTCAGGACTGTACGAGGGATGTAAGTGGTGTTGGTGAATGATTGTTGGTACAGTTACCACAGACGGATACGTCTCGTCCATTAGTTATCCGTTAATTTTCAAGGATCAGGCGTTCCACTCGCTGAAAGTTCACTGGAACGACTGCAGTGGGCTCCGAGCCACCTCGGCTGGGATCGTAATGCACGGACGTACAGCGTTCTTTAAAACGTTTGCACCATTTAAGTTTTTACTGCGAGTCTCGCCACTTGAACGTCCATCGTAAATCATGTAAAAATGAATCAATCATGTAAACAAATTATGTTTTAAAGTGAGTAAATCATTGAAATCAAACCAGGTTTGAAAATTAATTCAACATGCAAAGAAACCAAGTGTTAAAATGATGAATTATGTGTGAAAAATAACATTTGAAAAATAATGTGTAAAAACAAACAAAAAAAATTTACCCATTATTTTTTATTGTAATATATATGTGATATATTTTATTTTATTACATAAATATTTTTTTACACATTAGCCTAAAAAAAGTTTTTATTTCATTCAAAAGGTGTCCTTATTCATGTATGTATATAAGTTTCACAAAAATTTTACTGAACTGATTGAATTTGTTTCTTTAGAAATCAATTTAAAGATTTTACTGTATCATGAGTCTAAACAGGGGGGAAAAAAACAGACAAATCAACCCGAGAGTTAAAAATGTCTTCTTTAATGTTTAAAGACTCTATAAGACTCTATAGAACGAAACTTTCTAAAGTGAAACAGTTCTGCTCAGCATCTTCCTAAAGCCCTTATTTGATACTTAAAAGCAGATAAAGTTCTATTATTAGAAGACATTTCTTTTATAATCACAAGCGTTTGTCAACATCTCGTCATGTTACAGTCCACAGGCCCACATTCAGTTTAGGCTTTATCATCTTTTACATGGATTTAAAAATAAACTTGTCACTGTTAGGGCACAAAGTAAACAGTATACATTTAATAATAAATAGCAAACAGTGAAAATTCAGAGAGTCCTCCGTCAGCTTAAGATTGATTTATATAGATCAGTTTCACTCGGGGACATTATACAGTAGGGATGGGAATCTCCAGGGACAAGCTGATACTATATCATAATATCTGTCAATTCAAATCACAATTTTATAAATATCACAATTTAATTATTTGAACATGTGTGTGTATAGACAGATTTTGCTACAATTCTAAACAAATTTGGCAAATAAATTTCATTCCTGCCAGTGTGAATAGTTTAGGGCTGCCACCTGCTGGAGGAACTGCAACATTACCACAAAGTACAACCTAAAAAAAATTTATTGGGGGGGGATGAAAGATTTAGGTCTGGTTCTACTGTTGGTGTCAAAGCCACCTTAGGGGTGTAATAAAATGATACATATACTGTATTTTATTTTTTCCTTTAAAAATGTATGTCTGTGGACAGACTTCTGGGCCATTCTGTATGGAGCTACATTTACTTAGTTGTACACTAGATGCAGAACTGGACATTAGTATTAAAACATGAGAAATACTTTTTAGGTGAATTTGCCTGAGGCATATTTGCATTTTCATCCTGGACTTTGCATGTTATGATAAATATCTTGTTTTGACAATAATATTTTAGACTTTGTTACAGTTCCTGACACACAAGATTCACTCTGAAGCTAAAGATCAAGAAAAACACACAAACCAGTTTTAAATAGTGAAACATGTATTTTAATCCTGTAATTGAATTTACAATACACGTTCTCCTGTTTAGCCTGTTAGCCTTCCACAAGAAAAACCTGAAAAAATGTACAACTGTCAGGACACCGACACACAACTCTCGGCAGCCGGTGTGAGACGCAGAATGACATCACGGACCGAGGGGGGGTATGAGGAGCAGGGGAAAGACGGCACAGACTTTACATGGCGAACAGGATGAGGAAAGCGACCATCAAACAGAACAGACCCATGGCCTCAGACAGAGCGAATCCCAGGATGGCGTAGGAGAACAGCTGCTGCTTCAGGGACGGGTTCCTGAGAGGACAGAGAGCAAGAGAAACTCAGAACAAGAGCATAGTCGTGCTTGCGCAAGTATTGACCCCCCTAAATTTGTTCATTTGGAACTTTCCCAACTATAAAGCTTATTAATGAGGAAGTATCATTATGTTTATTGTTCCATTTTGCCCTCTAGTGGCTGCATGTTTGACACCTATATGCAACAAGCAATATCTTCAGCATCAGCATCTGAGAGAATCTTATTCATCAGAGAGATCAGACTGAGCTTTATTATAAATTTTTGGTTTATAAAATCTTCTGCAGAGATGCTGCTTTTACTCGTGTTATGTTCGGATCAAATTTTCAAGTCAACATTTCAGACCCCCAGATTTTTAAAACTGAATCACAAAATCTGAAAAATTACAGATATTTTATGACTGAGATCAGGTTATAACATCAAAGTGAAATTGAGGGGAAAATGGTCAATGTGGTTTGTTTTCAACAAAGACTTGGAATAATTTAGCAGAAGAATATTAAACCCTAGTGAAACTTTACCAAATCCTCCAAGAATATAAATCTTCATATACATCCTTCCTATACTGCCTTGTCTGCTGCTCATCAATTGTTTGGTGGTTTTCATGTTTTGTTCAGCACGATCTCTGTGCATTTACAGAAACAAGAAGGAAAGCTCGCCAGGTAGAGCAATTAACCACTGATTTGTTTGCAAAACTTTGCCTTTAAACTCAGCAATAGCTGTTTTTTTATTTTTTTGTTTTTAAACACTGGACAGATAACTGATTCAGGTAAAATTAAATATAGAAATATACAAAATATTAGCACTGTTCAGAGTTAAAAATCATCAATGATAAAACATTTAATCTGATCTGCTGGAACAAATGTCTTAAAATGCTGTTGCATGATACAAAAAAAAAAAAAAAAAAAAAACCTGTTACTGAAGTACCGACATGAGTGTAAAGTTGACCCATGATGATGCCGCTCATTAGTGCATTACTAACCTTAGGGCTTGCGTGATGCAAGTTGATTATTCTTATAGCATCTTGCACTACCACGATGTTGATGTGATGCCCATTTTTATACTGCAA
Source organism: Clarias pachynema (assembly GCA_030014365.1). Taxonomy (NCBI): domain Eukaryota; kingdom Metazoa; phylum Chordata; class Actinopteri; order Siluriformes; family Clariidae; genus Clarias; species Clarias pachynema. The sequence goes on from JAQMYL010000036.1 coordinate 34,316,032, forward strand.
ACTAGGCATATTTCGGTCTTTAAATATTGCAATTTAATGGTGTTTATTTACTTTGTGATGAATCGCGCAGCCACATAGAAACATGTTCACCTAACAGCATTCAGAGCCAAATCATGGCTTTTTTTGGGGGGAATAACTCACTGCGCTTTGAAAAATTATCACTCTTACAGTTTGGTCAAAGGTGAGTTTCTCATTAAAACTTCTCCGTGTCGTACCTGGCGTATCCGATGATCAGGCTTCCGAACACCGTTCCGATTCCGGCTCCCGATCCGGCCACTCCGACGGTGGCGGCTCCAGCGCCGATGAACTTAGCGGCTGTGTCGATGTCACGGCTCACTGCGCTGGTCTGAAAGCCCCTCAGTGCGACCTGGGATACGGCACTCTGTGGCAGGAGGACCGGGCTGGCCTAGTGAGAGAAACGGAGTGATGATGGAGGAGGGGGGTTCCCTTTTGGACTGACTTGCTGCTCGTCTACTGATTGGGCTTCTTAAAAGTTGTTAGCGCCATGCGTACGCATATCTCACCTGGACACTGAAACACAGTGTAGTAACGTCTTTCTCCAACATGTCTTCTACACCTGTGTTCTATAATGTATAAGCCCCATCACCACCCAGGAGAGATCAGGTCTGATCGGCTCAAATGATTAAGGCTTTGGGTTACTGATATAGGGTTCGAGCCCCAGTACTGCCAAGCTGCCACGGCTGAGCGCTTGAGCAAGACCCTATCTGACTTAACCCTATCTGCTCCATGGTTGCTTCATCCTGGCTGACCCTGACACTCTGACCCCAGCTTCCTAACTGGAATGTGCGAAAAATAATTTCAACATACATGTTTTAAAGTTTCCTCCTGATCAGTTACGGCTTACTTGTTCAGAGTATTTGAATAAAGCTCCTCCAGATGAGTAAAAGTAGAGCAGTATAACTAAACCCCAGATCTGCGCATCATGACCCTCACAAACGTCCTGATTTCTCAATCAACCATCATTCATTGTGGTCTCACTGATAGATAAGATGAACTCTCACCTCTGCAGATTTGCCATCTAGCCTGGAGAGCACGGAGGCAGAGAGGGGTCTGTAAAGCGCCCTTGAGCCAGAGCGGACCTGGAGAGAGAAAAAAAAAAAAAAAAGAGAAAGATAATTTCACCTCAACAGATGGGTTAAGTGACCATTATTGTCCAAAAATACATAAATAAATTTAAGCACCATTAGGATGGGATTAGTTTTTACAGACCAGTAGGAGTCTGAAAATCAGTTTTCGCCAGAATTTAAAATAGTGTTCATTATAAACGCTTCTGCTTGGGGAAGGGGGGAAAAATGCAAGGTCAAGGTTGTTGGGCTAGGCGGAGTCTGATTAAGCAAAAAATAATAATAAATAAAAAAATCTGAGAAAAAATAACACTGCATAAACTAATTTCGGCGGCACAGTGGTGTGGCAGTTAGCATGGTCACCTCGCACCCCAAGGGTCAAAGATTCAATTCCCACCTCGGGTGTGTGTGAATGGAGTTTGCATGTTCTCCCCATGTTTGGTGAATAATTCTTGCAGATTAAGTTAACTAGATTAAATAGCGATCCCAAACTGTCCGTTGTGTGGGCGTGCGCCCTTTAGTAGATTGGAACCCAGTCCAGGGTGTACCCCACCTCGTGCCCCAAAGTCTCCTGGGATAGTCACAACCCTGTACAGGATAAACAGTATAGAAGATGAATGAAAGAATAAACTAATCCCAACTGAATAGGACTCCTAAGTGCAAGACATTAGTGAAGTGAGCGGGCACAAGTTCCCAACAGTTATGATCACTTCATTTAATTCCAGACTCTCACACAGCAATGAAGCCCAGACTAACAGGTCCTGTTTATGTTTATTCAGCTCCTTAAATGTCTTTTGCTAGATAACTAGCTACACAACTAGACAAAGTCCTTAATGACTATTTTTTGTGGCCTAAATTAAAGGGGCGGGGGGCACAGCTTGGACCTTTATTTACAGGATAAATACCTTAGAAGATAAATGAATAAAATGAATGAACAAACTAATCCCAACCGAATAGGGCTCCTAAGGGCCAGACATTAGTGATGTGGTCGGTCCTAAGTTACTAAGTTATAAATCACTTCATTTGATCCATTCAGCACTGAAGCCCAGACTAACATCTTGCCTAAACCAGTCCTGTTTATGTTTATGTTTATTCAGGAAGCTGTTGCTCCTTCAGTTAGCTAGCTATGTCACTAGCCGAACTGTCACTAAGGACTTCAGCTTGATTGCAGTCTGAATTAAAAGAAAATAAAACACGGGTCGGACTTCAGACAGAAAGACATCTCAAACTCAGGTGCATTTTAATCTCGAATACCGTCACCATGGCAACGCTGAAGGCTCGTGCTGCTGAAATGACCTTGAATTCTCATATGGCACTTACTGGACTAGCACTAGCGCTAGCATTAGCATCGGCGCTAGCATTAGCATAGGAATGAGCAAAGCTAGCCGGACACAACTCGAGGAAATTGAGCTGTCAGAGAGCGGGAGACTCACCAGTGCAGAGGAGGACACGAATTTAGCACAAGCGTACATTTTAGTATCAGATCTGTTTCGATCCACTCGATCCCGTATCTGTGTAAAGACAACGGTTAAGGTCAGTCAGGGTTTAAACTTCATAAAACATGCAGCTGCACACGAATACGGGTTATCAGAAATGTTAAAACGTCCTCAGAACATTAACATTATTAGGCCAACACCTGTGTACGAGTAAAAAATGTAAGATTCGAGCAGACGGTGAGATTTCCGCTCCGTCCTCCTTCACTTACCCGGCTGCAGAGGACGTACCGCTGAGGACTCACTGCGCATGTGTGGCACTCTATTTAACCAAAGACCCGGATGATGGGCGTTGCGAAAAAAAACCGACGGCATTCCGGCGGGTTCCGTTTTGTACACCATGATTGGCTAAGGAGTGCACTTTTTTGATCCTACAGCCAATCCTAGAGCAGGAGGCGGGACTTATGGCGTGACGCTTTCCGCCACTGAAGGTCACTCCATTGAAAGCTGTGGTTCAACCAAGCATAGCAGTACAGTTATGTGCTTTTACCACGAGAACCTGATATAAAAGTGTCATTTTTTTTTACTTCACACTGTACACAGGATTTAAACCTGATACAAAAACAAAAAACAAAAAAAAAGTTTTGTGTGACCTTCCAAACACTTTGGCAAAAAAGGCCCTATTTCAGAAAGGTCGGATTACTGGGCTGTATCAAGCAAAAAATAAAATAAAGTAACTCAGGAGATTAAAAATGACTGGAACTGGTTTAAGAACTCTTTAACCCGTTATCAAAATTCAAAAGAAAATGTAATTTAAAAAATCATGAATGGAGATGACTGAAGAGCTTGGTGAAGTTGCATGGTCAGAAATCAAAACGTGAAAGCATTTACAGTACACACACACACACACACACACAAAATGTGATGAAAACTCATAAGATTAGGACTAAACAGCTGTGTGTCCATAGGAAAACCACTTGTTGGAGAAACGGAAAAATGATTCAGACGAGTGATGGGCGTGTCAGGGTAAGAAGGGCAGCGCATGAAGCGATGCACCCATCATGCATAGTGGCCACTGTACAAGCCTCTGGAGGCAGTGTTATCTTGCGTAAGTCGCTCAGGTCTAGACTCAGCAACGTTTTGTGGCAATAAAATGAAGTGACCTGACGACCTGAATGTACTGAATGACCAGGTTATCACGTCAGTGGAGTTTTTCTTCCCTGATGGCACAGGAGTCAAATTCTAAAAGAGTGGTTCTAGGAGCATGAGGAATCATTTTCACATATGAACTGGACTGAATGAATTCTTAAACGAATTTAAAGGTCAGTGTAAGGTCAAAATTGACTACTAGCTTTCAAAGCTCAAATAGGGTCATAAATATACGTATAATATGCTTTTCCCCTCTCCCAGACAGGAGTAAAAATAATTTTACTCTCAAATTGTGTGACTACGGTCACTAAAATAGTTCAGGACTGAAATTCCAAAAAAATACAAAAGTGGACTTTATAACACATCGTCTAACAGTCTGGCTCCACTTAAGGTTTCTTCCTATCATCACCCTCAGCTTGCTCATCAGGGACAATCTGATCATTTTGATTTATACATTTTCTCATATTTTTCAAACTCATTTCCATAATCGTTTTTGTTTCTGTAAAACTGCTTTGTGATGATGACATATGTACGAAATTCCCCATTGCCTCTCACATCAGCAAGATCATATATATCAGATCTTTTACTTTAAAAAACTGAATGATTTATTATAAATTGGTCATGAACAATCGATTTTGGTCAGATTTTCCAAAACAGGATTGAGTTCATTGCTGCACTGATACTCTACCATCAAGTGATTAATGTGAAAAATAAAACGTGGGAAAGTGCAAAGTCTGAGAAAAACACAATTTTAGAAAAATTATCTTTATTGTATGCATAGACAGACAGCTGTTGAGGATCTGCGCGCACTCAGACAGAAATTGCACCAAACAAAAGCTGGAGTTTTTCACATGCTAACTGTGTATAAATCGAAACACAACACTGAAATGTAGAACAGCAACACCTGGAAGGATCAGACAGCGAGACCCAACTATTTATTTACTATAAATCAGAAGCATGAACTATAAAACCTCGAACACAGGCTGCTGAAAGGGAACCACAGCAAGATGGAGCTTGAGACGGAGGCTAAACACAGGTGTTGCACAACTGATTTGGCGCTTGATGCTACTCAGAAGCTTCTCTTATGTGGGGTTTTGCTATGCAGCTTTTGTAGCAGTAGATTTAACTAGCCTTTTGACTAGCCTTTGACTGTTTACACCTCATGCGTTTTGAACACACGGATTATTAAATGTAGAAATGTACAGGTGTAACTGTTACACAAGTGTAAATACATTCATACCACCATGATTTTTTTTTTAATACAGCAATTGAACAGAAAATTAGGAACAAGAAGTAGTACGCTAATTTGCGGCGAATCACATCAGGATAAGGTCACAAAACAATCAGGTGTAAACAGTGTTGAAATTCCAGCAATGTACTTTTCCTTTACATAAAAGGCACCAGACGTTTAAGAAAAAAACAAACAAACAAACAAAAAAACACTGTAAGCGGTTAAAAATAAATGCAACACAATCAACTAAGACAGATGCAAAATACAAATGAGTGCAAACTGATTGAAAGAGCTGAATTAAAACTGTAAACAAATGAAATAATACCGCAGAATAATCTGTCTAGTTGAAAACAGAGCAAAATTTTGAATTTAAACTTAAATTATTAAAACAAACACAAAAAAAATCATACTGATTTTAATACTAACCAGCCATGTTTTAAAAATCTGCTTTCCTCTACACTTGGTCGTGAAATGCGACACCGTCACATTTTTAACACACATTACACTTCTAGTCTTTTTTACTATTCTGACATTCCCAGGTCTACAGGAACCTCTATTGGATAGTTACGCTGTTAAATAATACAATATGCAGTAGATACCGAAGCTCAAAGGAGTGCAACTTATTCCTTTTCAGATAATACTAAAACTCGGCAAAAAATGTGTGCAAAATAGATTTCAGAAAAAAAAGAAAAAAAAAGATGGTAGGAAATAAATGAAACGCTGCTTAAAATGAGTAAAAACATTCAAACAAAGCATGTGAAGCATTAAGAACTGCAGCTGAACTCAGATCTGAGCTTGACTTTCGTCAGAGGGGACGGGGTCTTCTTCAGGGCGGGGCAAATCCTCTGCTCCGTGGCTTGTGGGCGGGGCGTCGTCCACATTCGGCTCTGGTTTGTCAGCAGAGGCAGCGGGCTCCACATCATCACCTGCAACGACATCGTTATTAACATCAGTGAGATCAGAGTGCTGGGCCGAGATGCAAAAACGCGAGGGGAATTTCAGAATTCGGTATTCATTTATTTTAAAGAAAGCAGCGTGCAGATTAGAGATGAATCAATGGCACGGACTGAAAAGGTGAAGATTTGTGGTCATGATCATTGCAACAGATTTTAGGAAATGATTTTCAGGAGAAAACAACGCCTAATAAACCTTTACTTACCAGCCAAAGAGGATTTTAAGAAATTTACCAATTATGCAAGTCCCTTTGATGGATCTGCTTATTTTTCGTATTATATTGGATTATATGAAGTTGATATTAAACGGGATTCTGCAGTTAAGACATCAGTGGATCCTGAATGATGCAACAGAAAACTTTTCGCACCATTGCTAGATGAAGAGCTCGTGAAATGCAACCCCATAAGCACTAATGAACAAGAGCAAAACTGATCGTGCTCTGAGTGGGAGGGGCATACTTGCCCTCTCCTCTGTCAATCACAAACAAACCTTGCCAATTGCTGGCATCTGTGAGCTTATACATGTTGAAGAGAGCAGATTCCTCCCAAGTGTTTTACTCTGTATGTTACAAAATCAGGATGTTCAAAGATGACAATGGAGCACTATTGCTATAATATATTTGGATTTATACACAGTACTGTGAACATAAATGAAAGAAATGAGAAAGAATGTTTTACTCTGACAGGCTGCAAAGTGCCTAAAGACTTGAAGAAGAGACGAACTTTCTCTCATGTCTTGTCACGTCATGTTTTTTGACTTCTCTAGTGCTTTTAGCACCATCTAACCTGTGCTTCTGAAGGATAAGCTGGAGTACAGGGGAGTGGACCATCATCTATCTACAAAGATTTCCTCACAAACCGACCACAATAAATGAGGACTCGAGACTGAGAGTCTGACATGATTTTCTGCAACACTGGAACCCCACAGGGAGCGGTCCTGGCTCCGTTCCTCTTCACCGTCTACACTGCAGACTTCATGTTCAGCTCAGCAACCTGTCACCTGTAGAAGTTCTATAACGACTCTGACATCGTCGGCCTGATCACAGAGGATGATGTCAGAGAGTACAGAGGACTGATTCAGAACTTTGTGGACAGGTGACAATGGAACTGCCTCCAGATAAATGCGGGGAAGACCAAAGAACTGGTGGTGTGACTTCCACAGGCACAAACACACTTCACTATTACCAGTGAACATTCAGGGAAAGGACATTGAGAGAGTGGACTCTCATAAATACCTGGGTGTTCACCTAAACAGCAAACTGGACAGGTCGTAGTGTTAATTTCGCTAGGAAAAATAATGATGAAAAATATTCATTGACGACCTTTTGTCCTGTGACTAAGACGAGATGTCATGGATATTAATGAACAGTGACCATGGCGAAATCAGCACGAAATATTGGTGACGCAAAAAGACGAGACTAAAATGTGGTTTAGAAAAATAATCACTAATAAAACAAACTTTTTGTCACAATCCGCTACGATAGTGTTCATTCATTGTTGCACGAGCAGCAGCATTTGCCAGTTCAGTCAAAGCGTGTAAATATATATTAAAAGAAATCCAGATTCAAAGATTCAAAACACCGTATTGTCCATACCGCTCCTATCGTTTTGTAGTTTTAAAAAAATGGACATGCAGCAGTTGTTGTGATGGTAAAAAAAAATTATTATAATAAGCTGCAAACATCAGATAAAAAGATACATTTTAAATGTTAAGATAATTATTTTGTGAAAAACCTTAAAAAAATGGTTTTGTCTAGACTAGATTGACTGTAGGGTTAATTAATAATCTTATTGCTTAAATGTTAGTTTTCATTTCCTATAGGGTGGTTTGCTGGTGCAGCAGCATCTCTACTGCAGACAGGAAAAGACTGGACAAGCTGATAAAGGCGGCCAGCTCAGTTCTGGAGATTCCCTGAGACATTGTAAAGGAAATGAGGATGGTAGCTAACCACGGTCATTACCGTAATATACTGTTGGTACAATACGTTAAATTTTACAATATATTTACAATAGTTACAATATCTTAAATATAGCTACATTCTCATGATATAGTTACAATATTTTAATTTAATATCTAGAAACTGTGCAAGAACACCTTCTTAACTGTGCAATATTATACCACCTTGTGCAGTTTGATTGAAAGTGTAACTACTGTATTGTCCCGCCCCCCTTTCTATTGTATTTATACACTGTACTATGTATGAATATCTGTTCTGGATAATGTTTATTTTTCTTTTGTATTTATACACTGTACACCCACATCAGCGACCTCATTTCCCCTCTAGATCTGTCATGATCTGTACCTGTTTCTCACTGGTTCATGCCTCAAGTTAAATGTCCTGCAGGACGTCTGGAGAACTATTCCTCAAGACTATATTAAAAATACAAGAAAATCTGAGTCTTCGGAAGCAAAATATGAAGAAATGAGTGGGTTTTGCACAGTACGGTGTATTCAATGTCCTCACATTAAATCAAAACACAACCCTTTCAAGATTACATTTGTTTTTAAATCACTGTAAGCTATAAAAATTGGTCAAAATGGTTTATATACAAGAAAACAGGTAATATATAATTTGCTAGGAAATGTTTTACAATGAGTGCGAACCCCCCTCCCCTTATTTATATTTACTTATATATATATATATATATATATATATATATATATATATACACACACACACTACCGTTCAAAAGTTTTAGAACACTTTCTAACTCCATGATGGTTCCTGATTTTTATTTCTTTCTACATT
>JAQMYL010000036.1:34332065-34345763 GCA_030014365.1 Clarias pachynema
TATATATATACTGTATATATAATATACTGTGTATATAGTATGCAGCAAAATGTACAGAATTGAAATGAAAATACGATACGAACATTATTACCTTGTTGTCATCTCTGAGATTATTTCTCCTAAAAAAGACTAACACGCAGTACACAGATTTACCACAGTATGTGTAATGTACAGTAAGTGTTCAAAGTGTGTGCACCGCCTTGGTGGTCTGGCACCTGGGACAAATTTTTCGATGCACAATAAATGTCCAAAAAAAATTATACACTTGGTTGAGCTGCAGACCTGGCAAGGGCTTTTTTGGTCATAGAGATGATGGTCTCTTCCACTCTGAAGACTGTTGCTTCGTCTCAGGGTCGTACCCATACACCCACATTTCATCACCAATAATGATCATCGACATGAAAGACAGGTCATACATGGCACCATGGTGGTTCTTGGCAGACTTTGACATGATGTTCCTTCTGCTCCTGGGTCAGCAGCCTGGGGACAAACTTGGCAGCATCATGGCACATGTTCAAGTCATACGTGAAGATTGGCTGGAGTATTCTGTATGACTCACCAACAATGGCAGCAATGTTGTGGATTGTCACGCACAATGAATGGTTGTGACATTTTCAGGGGTTGAGCTCGTTGATGGTCTTCCTGATCTCTCGTCATCTTCTAGTGATGTTCTTCCGCACTTGAAGCATGCATGCCACTCAAAACACCTCGAACAACTCATTGGAGCATCGCCATGAATCATGTTAAAGACCTCTGTGGCAGATGTGCCCAGTTTTACGCAGAAATTAATGTTCGCTCTTTGTTATAACTTCTTGATGAAATAGCAGACATGGTAACATGGTCAGAATAGCACCAGTTGCACTGCTCCTGATGAACACAGGATGATGTTTTTTGGACTTATGAAGGTTAGTGCTCCCTGTGACCGTTCATGGTCATCTTCCATGTGTATTTATTTATTTTGACTACAGTATACACGGTTGATACAGGATTTGTAAATGCAACTACATGTCTATTGTCTATTGTATTATGTTATTATCTTTTAGATGTTTGAAATTTCCTTCAACAGCAATAAAGTATCTATCTATCTATCTATCTATCTATCTATCTATCTATCTATCTATCTATCTATCTATCTATCTATCGAATAATATTCCTCCCTACACAATGTTGAACTACTGCACACCTTGATTCAAATGTGTTTGTGTGTGTGTGTGTGTGTGTGTGTGTGTGTGTGTGTGTGTGTGTGTGATTGAATCCAAATGAACTGTTTCCCCTAGGATATCTCATACAGAGACATTTTAAATGACTATATTGTCTTTCATGAGTGTATGTATGTGTGTGTCCTGCGATGGATTGGCACCCTGTCCAGGGTGTAACCCACCTCGTGCCCTAAGTCTCCTGGGATACACTCCAGGCCCCCCAAGACCCTGAAGCGGTACAGAAGACTTTCAAAGGACTGTGAGGTATATACATGATAAAATAATCAGAGAGAGAGAGAGAGAGAGAGAGAGAGAGAGACAGGCAGACAGACAGAGATAGAGAGAGAAAGAAAGAAAGATAGAGAGAGAGAGAGAGAGAGAGAGAGTTCAGTGTAATGCATTCTCTGCCATTTCACAGTGATCTGTGTAAAATAAGCACCACCCAGGTTATTATTAACATGATTAGACAATTATAACAACAAACACACTCAGAAATAAAGTGAGTAACAGCAGGTTTACTCGTCGATGATTTATTTGACAGCATGAGAGGAACATCATAGGAACATCCTCCCCTAGAACCCTAGAAACTGGAAGAAAAAAAAGAAAAAAAAGTCTATCTAGCCTATTACTAGCCTATATTATATATATTATACTATTATAAGAAGAAACATATGACTAAACATTTTATATCTTGTGTTTTATTACGTATTGTATTCTTCTTACTAATTATAATAATAATAATAATAATAATAATAATAATGTGCAAATAAGGCACAAGAACACACAAACCCTAATGAATTCCTAGATGAATAGGAAATTCAAAAGAATCTCAGCGTCCATTTTGAAGCGCATGAATATTTGTAGAATATTGTATGAAATAATATTTATCCCCCCCATTATTCTGCCTTATGGGGAAGAAAAACGTAATCTTATAGTCAAAGTGTTAATAATGAGAATGAATAATAATAGCCTAATAAAATGTACAGACTAACAAACAATACAAATAAAAAGTAAAACACAGTGAAGATGACCCTGTGAAGAACTGAATGCATGCATTAAGGTTTATAGTTTGAATATTTATTTATTTATTTATTTATTTACTGTATACAAGAAATACTGAACGCGTTTGAGGTGATTTTGAATTGTCTGATCCACTACTGCACTTTACTGCAACTATTTCCCTCAAAAAAAAAAAAAAAGGCGCAAATAAAGCCGCATCGGGTGTGTGTGTGTGTGTGTGTGTGTCTTTTCGTGCTTTTTGTCGGTTGAGGGTGTGAATCGTTCATTGCCCCTCTATTGTGCGCGAGAGAAAAAAAAAAACCCGGGGCTGTTTCTAAGGTATCCGAGCGCGCGCTTGATTTACAGCCGCGGTAGTAAAAAACGGGAGATTTTACGAGGCTCGCGCGCCCGCCATTGGCCCGCAGCGGAGCAGAGGCGAGGAGCTCGCGCCAGTCCCGGCCCCTTCTCCCCGCTCCTTTCCCACGCGCTCCAGTAACGCCGAGGACTCACACAGTCCTGTTCTTCTTCTCCATCATGCATCCATCAGGAGCCACATGCAGCAGCACTAATTATTTTCATAATATATGCAATTTTATTACTAATAAGTCTGAAAAATAACTACTTTATAAAACAGTAAGGTATTTTTGTGCTTCAGGTGGTAAGTAGACGACCATCTCATCCATCATCTACATTTTATCCATCTCATCCATCATCTCCATCAAAAGTAATGCATTCTTCTAAACTGAGCTTCGTTTGGGAAAGCGCTTTCAAACATTTTTATTTCTAATATTTAATAAATACATATATATATTTTTAAAAATCCATCCAGCTTCATCTTCACTATCCTATTGCAACCCGAATGCGCATCATTTTTTTCTTTCAGTCGTTCGTTTATATGCCTGATCTTTTCAAAAGAATATTAATGGAAAAAATAAATAAATAAATAAAATGTAATAATACAAGAAAAAAATCTTAATTATTATTGGGTTGAGGCAAAAAAAGAAAAAACAAAGCAACAAAGCAGAAGGATGAGAGATTGGAATCAGACTTTACTACCTTACTGCAATGCGGCGAGGGGGAGACAGTCAGACAGACAGACAGACAGACTGAGACAAAGACAAATGGAGACAAAGACAGTCTGTCTCTAACCTATAAGCATATAAATTTCGTTTTTCTTTTTAAAAATGATTTAAAAACAAGATTTAAACAAATTTTTCTTTACATTTTAGTGCATTGCTTCTTATTCCACTATTTGAGTATTGAATGGTATCACTTTCACTAATTCACATTTTCAAGATTAGATTATAAACTACATACATGCATGCTTTATATTTGCTTACATATTCTGCACATACTTAAATATAAAATATGTTTCTCTGTATAAGAGGAAAACAAATGCAATTGTTCATTTAAAATCTTTCTCTACAGTGCATGCATGTGTGTATGCCATCTTACGCATTTCTAATCATCATGGTTCCCAGGCAGTTGGAAGTGTTTCTGACTAAACCCTCGCCGATGGACAGAAGTTCGGGCTCTCGTTGTTGATGTATACCCTGTAGAACCGAATGTGTGTGGGCTCGTCGCAGTCACAGATTCGGTTTTAGGGGAGTATATGAGCGACGCAAAAGCACCAACGCCGAGCGAGATTTTCCTCCACAAAGCCACGTTTTTTTTATTTATTTATTATTTTTTTAATATATATATATATATATTGTTAATCACATTAATGGATTATTGCATTATATATTGTTATATATTGTAAATTACTGATGTATTCTTTTGGAACAGATAGGATAAGAATAAAACGCGCGCCCACACACACAAAGACGCATTGCTATTTAATCAGAAACATGTACAGTTTTAGCATTTAATCAAAAGTAAATAAAAAAGAAATAAAAATATAAAACATTCTGTGCACTCAAGTTTGAAAAGATTTTTTTTTCATTCTCTGAGACGTTTTTTTGTCTCAGATTAAAGGCTGCCTTCATGAATAAACGAATTTCTTGCAATAATCTTTACGCCTGGATTTCCTACGCTATGTATAAATCCATTGTTAATTTTATTGAAAATTATCTTGTTTTTTCTTTATTTTGATTTTGCGATGTTTTTTTATTCCACACACGAAAACAATAAATCAAAAAAGAAACATCAAAATCCTGAAAGACTCATTTGTAACATGCGCTTACATTTTCTTTACTTTTCTAAGATAACATATTAATATAAAATATTCAAATACTTACCCTGGGATATCAACTGGCATAAAATGATACACACTATTAAATAAACATGAAATCAAAAAAATGCCTGTTGTATATTTATTATAAGATTTATATGTCTGTCAAAGCTGCATTCATTATCTTTTAAACCACAAAACAATGAATGTAAAAAAAAAAAAAAAAAGGATAACAGACTGATTAATAAATCCTCTAACACCATGGGGGATTGAGGAAACATTTAAATGCTGTACGAAAAATACATCCTCCGTTCTAAGTAAAACCTTTAGAAAGGTTAGATGTAAGATGTAGATAGCAGCTATAGCGAGGTATATGCATGAGAGAGAGAGAAACAGATAGACAGACAGACAGACAGACAGATAGATCCTCTGCATCCCTTCATCCCTTAATGATGGGATAATTTGGGAACACTAATGATCCTAATCTGAATGTTTTTGGACTGTGAGAGGAAACCGGAGTACTTAGAGGAAACCCAGACACACATATAGATAGATAGATAGATAGAGAAAGTCAGACAGACATAGATTCTGTTCTTTAGCACTGGTTAGTGCGGCAGTGTGCAGGATCTCTTTGCTCCCTGGTGAAGCTTTACATATTTCTCGCCTTTAAGTCTCACAAAAACAAAAAAGAAGAACCTCATATCTTTATTCATCGTAGATACGTAAGATAGTTATTGTATATAGATAATATAACCATAAAGATAATTCTATATGTAAAAAAAAAACAGGTTTCTGGTTAGTTTTTTGTAATTTAAAAAAAATTGGGCGTGTAAGTGCGCCCACGCAGGACCTTTACCATGACAACCCCCGGAAGTGGCGGGATCTGATCCCTGATTGGACGTCAACCCGGAAGCACTGCGTCACCCCAGCGTCACACTGCGTCCCCCCCGGTCGCTTCCTCGCTTTGCCCTTGTGTAGAAAAGCAGCGTGTTTTCTGCTTAAACACTCTTACAGCGTTCGCGTTGCGGTCTGAGCCGAGCCGGTACTGCACCTCGACATGTCTCTTGCTGCAGAGGCTTTCGTCTCTCAGATAGCAGGTGTGTACATTCGAGCTGCTAATTAATTAGCCGCGGCGGCTAGCTAATGACAGTTAATACGTTTCTCTCTCTCTCTCTCACGCGCACACACACACACACGCGTACACACTCACCAAGTCTTATTAAATGTGACTGCACTGAAAATATAACACTACCTTTAACTACTTGATATTTATTCATGTGCTTATTGTTATATTTGCTTTGGAGACCTGTCAAGTCTAGGCTAGTTAGCATGGAGCTAACTGTCAGAGGGTGGCATTGAAGACTCCTGCCAGCCTCCTCTACAGTTTACCTTCATGCGTGTTCATGTCGTGCCAGCTGGACGCCCTTGCTGTCATAAAGTCAGACCCTCTCTGTGGGGGATTAGATAATTCATGTCCCTGTGTTGGGTCGTGACACGATTTGCATATGCATTCATACGTCATGATCATATGCACATCAAAAAAAAAGAGAAAGAATAGGTATGACTTAAAAAAAAATTTGCTTAGAAAAGAATAGAGGAATATACTGGAGGAGTTAAAAAATAAAACAATAGATAGTAACAATATGCGAAGAAGTTTTTGGTTTCGGTACTGCGGATGATCTATTTATACACAAAACACCTTTAAGAAATCAAAAAGTACAGAAATTAAAAATTTTAAGATAACATGTACTTTTATTCGTCTCTTTAAGGAGACTTTCCGAGAACACTTGGAATCCAAAGTCTGGTTTATTTTGATCAGTGAGAACACAATTCTTCTGCGCTCGGGAACCTTGCCCCGAGTCCGCTGGAAGAGGTCGTCTCTGGAACGATAGTGTAATCGGGCAAGGATCGCATTTAATTTAATTCAATTTTATTTATATAGCGTTCTCAGCCCCTGTCATTGTCGCAATGCAGCTCTACAGAATCCAGAGTAAATGAGAAAATGTGTATGAATCAAAATGATCAGATTGTCCTGAGGGGCGAGGGTGGCAAGGAGGTAACCTTTAGACTCAACAGGGAACCCGTCCTTATTTGGGTGATAACAGGATAGCAGGAATTGTTTTGCAGTCATACTTTCATACAGGACATGTATTTAAGTATCATTACTGAAGGCTTAGGGGGAACTGTAGGAATTTCAGTCCTGAACCAGCTGTCTGCGTCAGCCAGGACTGTCCTCATCCGTAGCTGTGAGCGTGAGAGCATCGCTCATGACATTGCATCAATAGTGCCTTTTGTGAAAACGCCCTAAGAAAAAAACTCAAACTTTGTGTGTGTGTGTATATAGGTGGGATGCATATCTCTAAAAGTGCATGCAGTTTTTAATGGCCGGTCTGATGTGATGTGTCTTTTGCAGCTGCAGAGCCATGGCCGGAAAACGCCACGCTCTATCAGCCTTTAAGGGGTAAGTTTTATTCATTAATGCAGTTTTTGCAGTTTAATGTGTTTGTCCTTGTACAGATATTATGTTTCCTTTCTTTCCTAGAGGATCAAATTCTCCTGTCTGATTGTGCATCGTCTTTGGCAGTTCAGGTAAATGAAATCACCAACACCTTGGCATCATGTTATAATAATAAAAAATAAATCCCTGATTATTACAGATGGATGGGAAAAAATCGATTCAGTTTAAATTGCGATTCTTTTGTGTGATAAAAGATCTAAATAAAATTTATAATTTTTTAAATATATAATAGAGATGACCTGGTCAATTGGCTAGTGACCAGAATTGCAACTCGATATCATGATGATATTGTATCGAATGGTGACCCGGTGATTCCCACCCCTACTGATTATGTATTGAAATGTCTGTGTGTCTTTCAGGCGTACCTCAGGATGTTGGCGCTGCCGGTGCAAGTACGCTGCCGTGCTAACGCTGAATACATGTCACCCTCAGGTAACACTCGCCATCACATTGTAATCAGGCTGAAGTCAGTACAAATATACTGTATATAATACGTATTAGGATTTATATACGTATTAGTACTTGTGTTACAGGTACAGGCGAATTGTTTTAATTTCAAAGAAGAATATTGTTTGTACACATGTGATGTTTATTTGGAAAATGTGCTGGTAGTTTAGATCAGACATTTGTTCAGATTATTAGCTAATACAGAAATAATATGTGTTAACTGTCAAGTAAAAAAAAAACTAACTATAAAATCAATATACAAGCTTATAACATAAAGCATAGACTTTAATAACTGCAATAATGAAGAACAAACTAAGGACTGATCGGAACTAAGGGCTATCTGTCTGACTACTTGTCTCCATTTGTGTCCGCTTTTAAAATAAAATTTAAAAAAATCCTGTTTTTAGGTAAAGTTCCGTTCATCCACGTTGGTAATCAGGTTGTGTCCGAGCTGGGCCCGATCGTACAGTTCACAAGAGCAAAGGTATAACCATGTTTGAAATTAAAACAGTCTCAAATGACAACTGGATTAATTTCTGTTATTAGTTAAATCGAATATTGTTATACAAAAGATACCATTAGATTATTCAAATACTGCAGATACAGTACTGTGCAAAAGTCTTGAGCCCCCATCATTTCTTCATATTAAATTAATTTAATTGGCGTAGATTCAATTAATCTCAGCAGCAACCTTATTTCCCCTCTCGTCTGTTCCAACCTCTCAGCATCATCAATATACAGTACTAATCACCGGCCTGATCATCTCTCATCATCTGCTCCTGTTTCTCACTGGTTCATGCCTTAAGATAGATATATTTTTATGCTTGAAACAAAAGTATTCCTCTGAAGCTTCTCAGATTCAGGGACTGGACTGAATAAATCTTTCAGGAAGCCTTGATAGAGCTATTTCTCAAGACTACATTAAAGAACACAAGATACAAGGACGCTTTGCAAGCTGAATATGAAGACGTGAGGAGGGGCTCAAGGCTTTCACACAGCATTTTGTGCTTTTTTAAACAAATTCATCCTTATTTTGTTACCTGGTTTGAAGATAGTGTTTTTTTCCCCCTTGCTTTTATTTCTCCCTCCATTTCTGCAGGGCCACTCTCTGAGTGACGGCCTGGACGACGTGCAGAGAGCAGAGATGAAGGCGTACATGGAGCTGGTCAACAACATGCTGTTCACAGCAGAGGTGCAGGACAGTATTCACACACACACACACACACACACACACACACACACACAAGCTCTTCCCAGTATTAACCATTGCTCATTCATAGTTTTTCATTGAATTCCAATATCTGTTTTTTTTTTTTTCTTCTCTAGTTATACATTCAGTGGTGTGATGAAAATACAGCCGCAGAGGTAACGTTATAAACATCTGCATACAGTATATAAATGTTGCAGTTTAATCATGTGGATGCTCAGCAGATGATCAAATACACAAAACTGACAGAATTATTGCAGAAAGGGAAGATATTATGTGTTGTATTGTCCTGGGTGTGCTACCTCCTTAAGGGTAATCGCAAACCAGAATTCATATTAATTTACATATATGGTTAATTTTTGTCCTTGTTGCTACGACGACCGGGAAACAACACTTATGTTCTCAGTGTTCTCATGGCAGAAAAGCTGATTCACTGAAAGACGATGTAGGATGTCGAAGATTATTTGTAATTGATAGCAGTGATATTTGTATAGTGTCAGGGTGATCTAGATGACCTTTAACCTTTAAATTTAACGTGTGGTCTCGTTGGTCAGTAAAAAACAAAACAAAAACATGTATATAAAGCCACTGCTATTTATAAAAGGTGCAGTAGTAACCCTCACATGTGAATTTAAGAAACACATAACATCACGCTTTTGCCTTATTGATTCTTTTTTTTCCTTCCCTGTCCCTCGACATTTTCCAGCCTTTTCTGATCCCAGATGGAATTAACGTTGGACTTAATCTCCTCAGAGTGGGAGCTCAACGAGGACTTGCACAACGTTCTGCTCAGTTCTAAAATGTTTCTCTCTTGTGTCTGTTTAGATCACAAGGCCGCGCTACAGCAGTCCGTACTCTTGGCCTCTGAACCACATCCTGGCCTATCAGAAGCAGTGGGAGGTCCGGAGGAAGATGAACGCTATCGGCTGGGCAGGAAAGACTCTGGAGCAGGTCAGTTATGGAAAGAACGTGGCTTGTAATTCCTGCCGGTCAAATCCCTGAACTGATTTGTTGAAATGTTTGTGTGTGTTCTCTGTTTTCAGGTGTATGAGGATGTTAGTCAGTGTTGTCAGGCTCTCTCACAGCGACTCGGCACCCAGCCTTTCTTCTTCAGTAAACAGTGAGCACCAAACACACACACACACACCATGGTGCTGTTATATCTACGGACAAATTAGTATTGAGAGAGCAAACAGCAAAGCACTTCATCATCAGTATAACACAAGCTTAAGAGTTGATGTGAAGTATTATAGTAGGGTACATGTTTGATTTTTAATTTGACCTTGCAGAGACCTTGCTTATTTTTTAAATCGTCACCATGGGGACGGTCAGGGATGTGACTTAACATCCGTTTTCAGTTTACAGCCGATCGTAGTGCAAAATCCAGTTTACGACCAGGTCTTGAAACGACACCCAATCAGTTCAACTAACAATCAGGCTTCAGCTCACTTTACGACTATCATTTCCTTAACACTGACAACAGTTCCCTTAATAACAATAAGAATACGTGATGTATGTGGCATTTCACAGTGGGACCTAAAGGCACCCTACAAATATGTCACACTGCGTAATAGCAAAAGTGGGAAGTATGTAAATAAATCTTAAAAACACATTTTAACTCTTTTGTGTATGAATTGTTCAAAACTGATGCAAATTCCTTCTTTAGATGGTTTTTAGTACGTTAAAAGCACTTGTCGTATGAATGCAGATTGTTCTTCCACCATTAAATATCACTAAACATCACAACATATAAAAAAAATTGAGTACAAATAGGAAGAATCAAATAGGATGAAAAAAAAAAAAAACATGTTTGTGACAAAAATTGTTAATGTTCAGGTGAAAAATGTATAATATTGGTGACCAAATATTTTTGAACAAATAATATCAATATTTTTGACATAATGCATGCAGTTTCTCTGTGTCTCATGATCCAGGGGCTTTTGGAGGTAAAAACCGTCATTTTAAGAGATCATTTATATCTTATATTTTCCCACAAATAGCTCTAACTGATACCCTAGTCTGAAATGAACAGAATTATAGAGTCACGTCCTGGAAGCTGTGTAATTGTATGCTGTATTGAAAAGTTGAAGGATTAACATCTATAGATGTGACTAATTCTAACACGCATATCGTTTGCAACTCCTAAAGACCGACTGAACTGGACGCCCTGGTGTTCGGTCACCTCTTCACAATCCTGACGACGCGCCTCACCACCGACGAGCTCAGCGAGAAGATCAAGTCCTACAGCAACCTGCTGTCCTTCTGCAGAAGAATCGAACAGACTTATTTTGAGTCGCAGGACAGAGACAGCCAATCCGCGGCATCGGATTACTCAAAAGGCCCCTCCCTTATGTGAATCCCCGCCACCGTGACTTCCTTTTTATCCATTGATGTGATAAGATGTGATAAGTGATATATATACCTGATTCCGAGGCATCCAATCTCGATGTATCGCGATTCACACAAACTAGTGGGTAAAAGGTAAAGGATCAATCAAGTACACCTGACGTTCCTGAGTTTTTAAACATACTTAGACATTCTTTCCAGCACTCCCTTTGCCTGATCACTACATTAAGCAGATCAGAATACGGTATAATATACAGTAGATTAAGATTCAAATATGTGTTGGGTGCAAGGATCGCTTTTACACACAAATACTGAACTCTTCAAGGTGTATCTCGGGATTTCTGTGTATCTAAACAGTATGTATGAAAGAGCACTATAATTCCTAAATGATTTGTTCTTTGAAAAGATGTACATATGTGGAATTAAAGCTGACATCCTGCTTTATCATGAACCTCCTTGCGTCTACTTTATTTCAAGCCCAAAGTCCAGAACTGAAATGTTCTTGTTTGTAACAGAATGTTCTGTTTGTATATTTATTAATTTATTTGGGTGCCTGCAATTCTGACTTTATCATCTGAATAAAAATATAATGTACTGTACTTTGATAAGTTCTTTGGAACATCCAGTAGATGGCAGAGTTGCTGTAAGTAGGAGCATGTAGTAGAAACATGGCGGGGGAGCAAATGTGGCTGCTGTGTGAGCAGAGAATCCTGGGAAAGGGGAGAACCTTGAGAGAGAACTGAGTGGGATAAATGGCACACATGGGACAAATGACAAAAACTAAAGACATCTGAGTATTCAGTTAATTGTACAGTGTGTTCATTTTGCTCAGTGATTAATCACAAAAATCGGTGTGGAAATGTGGACATTAATTTATCAGTAAGACTTTAATGTATACCCAAGGCCAGACTGACCCATTCTAAGAGCAAAACTGCTGTTCTGTCTCATTGTGTCGCGCATAACGCTTTCTTTTTAAGACACTCTTAGAACATCAGGTACTCACTCCTCGTTAGTATAGTGGACAGTATCTCCGCCTGTCACGCGGAAGACCGGGGTTCGATTCCCCGACGGGGAGGAGCAGAACCTTTTTCGTAAACACACCACGAGCGTGTTCTTTCAATGCTGACGGGACAATTCTATTCAGTAGTTAAAAAAAAACAAACACTTTTTTTGGGTAAAAAATTTTTTTTGTGGGTAATCGTCTCCCCTGCTGGGTCTTGGTGCACGTCTCTTACTAATGAAGATTGAATGAAGACGCTCTAGGGAAAAAACATTGGTTCAGTTGTGATCACGTGACGCTCGGCGTTAAAACAAGAAAGGCATGCGTGATACATGATACTTGGTCCTCGTAAATGAAGACGTGCTCGTTTTTCACGTCAAAATTTATTAAAAATCTTTGCTCGTCTTGTGGAACACTCGCAAACCCCGTTACTCGCAATCCGAGGTTCCACTGTATATATAAATAGGTTTTGTCTGTACTGTATATTGGTCAGAACTCGCTCTTTCAATGATATCTTTATGTTCCATACATTGGAGGACTCAAAACCAGTCTCAGAACATTTACAAATTCAAATTTAATATTTAAATTTCCAACATTAGTTCCATCTGGGATCATCGATAGAAAATGTTGAGGGACAGGAAAGAAATGAAAAAATCAATAAGGCAAAAGCTTCATGCTATGTGTTTCTTAAATTCACATTTGAGGGTTTATTTGTCACATACAGAGTTGATATAGACAGTCTGATATGAAATGACATGCTTCTATGACCGATGATGACCTAAAAATTAAAAATGAGAAAAATAAGTTTTTTAATAAGAATATAAAGTATAAAGTAAAAGAAAAAAATTCCAAATTAGAAATTTCTTAGGGCTATAGAAACCATGTCCAGGCATGAGCAGTTTCCTACCTGTATGTATGTCTGTCTAGCCGTAATTTGACACAGCGTCATGTAAAACTATCTGGAAAAAATTTTATTAAAGTTTTGGAGGTTTAATAATCTACTTTAAAATAATCTTCTGCGTAACAGGCGGAGATACTGTCCACTATACTAACGAGGAGACAATGCAAGTGTTGCAACATTTTGTTTTTTATTTTATAATAGAATTGATCCGTCACCATTGGAAGACCACGTGTGTTGACAAAAAGGTTCTGCTCCTCCCTGTCGGGGAATCGAACCCCAGTCTCATTGGCTGTCACTGAGTGTCAGCTATTCACGACTGGCCCTCCGCGTGACAGGCGGAGATACTGTCCACTATGCTAACGAGGACACAATGCAGGTGTTGGAACAACATTTTTTTCCCTTAACTATAAAAATACAATGTACTGTACTTTGATAAGTTCTTTTGAACATCCAGTAGATGGCAGAGTTGCTGTAAGTAGGAGCATGTGGTAGAAACGTGGCGGAGGAGCAAATGTGGCTGCTGTGTGAGCAGAGAATCCTGGGAAAGAGGAGAACCTTGAGAGAGAACTGAGTGGGATAAATGGCACACATGGGACAAATGACAAAAACTAAAGACATCTGAGTATTCAGTTAATTGTACAGAGTGTTCATTTTGCTCAGTGATTAATCACAAAAATCTGTGTGGAAATGTGGACATTAATTTATCAGTAAGACTTAAATGTATACCCAAGGCCAGACTGACCCATTCTAAGAGCAAAACTGCTGTTCTGTCTCATTGTGTCATACATAACACTTTCTTTTTAAGACACCCTTAGAACATCAGGTACTCACTCCTCGTTAGTATAGTGGACAGTATCTCCGCCTGTCACGCGGAAGACCGGGGTTCGATTCCCCGACGGGGAGGAGCA
>JAQMYL010000036.1:34352943-34369567 GCA_030014365.1 Clarias pachynema
GAGTTTGCATGTTCTCCCCGTGCTTGGTGGGTTTCCTCCGGGTACTCCGGTTTCCTCCCACAGTCCAAAGACATGCAAGTTAGGTTAATTGCCGTTCCCAAAATTGACGTGTGTGTGCCCTGCGATGGATTGGCACCCTGTCCAGGGTGTACCCTGTCCAGGGTGTACCCTGCCTTGTGCCCTAAGCTTCCTGGGATAGGCTCCAGGTCCCCGCGACCCTGAATAGAGAATAAAGCGGTATAGAAAATGAATGAATGAATGAATGAAGTTAATTTAGGAACAGGGTTCATCCTCATGCTATCCAGCGCACTGGGTGATGGATACACCCCAGGCTGGATATATCCATTATTTCTATGGTAGTTACTTACGGGGTTGGGTTGCCAGCTCGATGCCCAATTATATCTGAGCACTTGACAGTGAAGGACCTTACTCAGGGGTCCAACTGCGAACCTCCTGATAGGCAGTCCAACACGCAGTTAAACACACAAACTTCCAAACATACAACACACAAGTAAATCAATGCAGGCATCCAAAATATGCAATAATCATCTTTGTGCAGTTGACATTGAAATGTTTCTGCTACTCATGCTCTGTAAATCCTTCATAAGGCTGGAGACTCTAAATGAACGTCTCCTCTACAGCAGAGGTCAGTTTTGGTCTTGCTTTCCTGGGAAGGTCTTCATGAGAGACAGTTTCATCATGGATGAAACTGATGGGTTTTGCAAACGCACCTGACACAATACTGTTCTTGTAAGAACTGTTCCAGAACAGCTGTGTATGTGTGTGTATGCATATACATATGTAAAATTAAGACTTTTTAGCAAAATATCTTTTTTTTCACATATAGTTTATAAATATTCAGCTTTTATCTAAACAAAATGTGCCTTTTGTAAATAGTAAATACCTAATATACGCACAATAAATATCTATAATGCGTAAATACACTTTTTGGAGAGGAGGAAAACTACTCAGTTCACTTGCCTGTGAAGCTCTGTGTACACAGTCGGCGCGCGTTCACGCCGAAGGCATGCGCGCGCCCGTTTGGCAGCTCCACGTCGACATTCCTTCAAGTAACCGCAAACAAGCGGGGGGTCTGCGCGCGGGACACGGGCACGAGCAGGACTGCAGCCGGTGTGTGTGTGTGTGTGTGTGGGCGCAATTTATCGCGTGCATGATACTCGATTTGGACAGAAAACCATCGGGAATAACTTTTATTGCTTTGTGAAGTTTTAGACTTTTTTTTTTTTTTTGGAGATGCAGCACCCAAAGTGGCTCACAGCTCTGGACACTTGGGTGAGCAGTCAGGTTGGTGGGTTTACGTCATTCCTAATGCTTCTTAAACATTCCTGGAAGTATAAAAGGTAGTAAAAGGTAAAAATGCTTCTATATAAGACTATTATGTCATCATATCTTTTGTAGGCTACTTTATTTACCTTTTATAATGAAGGCACTTAGAACCTTAAAGGTCATCTATGTACCTGTGAGTGTGGAAAAATAAACCAACTTTTTGTCTAAAATTTGTTTAATAATTTATTGGATTAGTATCTAAGCATAGTTTAATAAAAGTTAAGATTAGTAGCTATAGGATGGTAGTAACGTGTTGATGAATGAACACCCTTTGGAAGAGAAGTTGATGAATGATCACTATTGCTTAGAGTAAAATTCCAACATACAAATACTTATAACGTAATGAATAGTTAATGACTCAATAAACAGTCATGCATTTCAAGGAATGTCATTTCACGCAAATCATGAACACCATCTGTGTTTTTTCCCAGGATCAGTGGAGCCAGGTGTGACTGACCCAGACCGTGACTGAAGCCTGTTGCCTTCTAATACAAATCTAAACATTTTTATGTTTTTTTTTTAAAAATTTTATTATTTTAACGTAACTTAAACAAGATACTCATCATTAAAAAATAACTATGCTATGTCTAGACTACCATTCTGATGAAGTAGCTAGTTTCTGTACATGCTAATAAGAAAAAGCACTGACTACACTAGAGCTATTGCATTAAATAAAGAAAAATCAATTGGCTGAAAATGCATGGCCAACTAATGACCATAAACAGAATCAAAATGTTTTAGTCAAGTCTGTATTGAAGAAATCTGTGGTAATGTACTATCACAAAACTGAATGTACAATACATCCAGTATTAGCTACTGATGAGCAGGGTAGCTCAGTGGTTAAGGCATTGGACTACAGTTCGGAAGATCCCAGGTTCAAACCCCACAACCACCAAGTTGCCACTGTTGGGCCCTTGAGCAAGGCCCTTAATGCTCAGATGTATAATGAGATTTTTTTTTTTTAAATGTAAGTCGCTCTGGATAAGAGTGTCTGCTAAATGTAATACATCAATTGTCATCAATAATCTCCATTATGTTGTCCATCCATAAAGTGAATACAGTAATGTTAGCTGATCACAATAATCTTAACTGAACACATGATTGCCATTAGGTAATCATAATACTTTATTAACTTAGCAAAAACATGAAATATATTTGTAAGATTAGCCAGTCTCTGATTTCCAAACAAACATCACCATTAAACTTATGTAACATAAAAGACACTTCAGCATTTAGCCAACTGCGTGTTAGCTGATCGCAAAAATCTTAGCTAATCACAGTACTGTTGGCTAATCGTATATTAGCTGATGACAGTAATGAATGGCTGTAATCTTAGCTGATTACATTCATGTCATCTGATCGCAGTAATGTTAACTAATAACAGTAATGTTATATGATCTCAGTAATGATACCTGGTAGCAGTATTTCAGACTGATTACTCTAATAGTAGCTGATAACGTTATCTGATCACTGTAATGTTAGTTAAATGCAGTAATGTTAAAAGAGCCATATATGCAGAGAGGGCTCACTTCTCTGCATAAATGGTTTTTATTTTATTTTATTTTCTATTTTTTAAATGTCTAGCTAGCTAGTTTTCACATGCCACTCCACTTAAACAGCTACTCTGAAACACTGGGTATAAGCTAATGTGTAAAATACCTGAGCTCCTCAGACAAAGTTCTGTGGTCCACTCTGACCGTGTGAGTGTGTGGTCAGTGCATTACAGAGCTTTGCTTTAAGAGCTATAAACAACTGGTAATTCAGACTACAAACCCTATTTTGCACCCACATAAGGGATCTAAACATCATTTTAGGTATATTATTGAATATTAAATGCCACCCACATAACTGTTGAATTAAGAGTGAATATATTTGTATTTAATTGTGATTAAAGATGAAATAAAAAAATAAAATTCTGTTTTTTGACATTAAAAAAACCTAATATTTTGATTAGTAGAATGGGCCGTTTTTGTTAAATTTAGTTTTCTTTGGCCCTTACAACACATTGGATCCTACACAGTGTGCTATATGTGGTTCAAAGAGATTTATTTGAAATTTAATCAACAAGTAACCTACAGTCAGGAATCGTGTACATCACCATAATATTTTACAACATTTTCAGGAAAAGCTGGTGCCAAAATAAAAATAAAGGTTTTCAGTAAAATGTAGGACCTTAAAAGAATGTAATCAAAGAACAGCATTATCATTAACACTATTAAATAAAGGTGCATTCGATTTAATTAGTCCACGTACCCAGGATTAGATTTCCAACCTACAGTACCTTTAAGTAGGTGGGTTTGATGTTTGAGTGAAACATTTTTTCCTTCAACCTAATCCTCACCACCCCTAATAAAATGTCCACACATGTTCGTGAAGCTTTGCCCCTGGGCTGGGTGGTGGCCCATCAAGCTCACTGTGTTATAGGGAAAAAAAGGAGAAAAAAACTGACATAAGGCACACAAACACATTACAGACCAGGGCCCATATTCACAAAGCTTCTTAAGCCTAAAAGTTGCTCCTAAGAAAATTCTTAGAATAATGACACTAAGAGTAGAGACGAAGACTTTTAAGAGGCTTAAGAGTTTGTATAGCAGAGGACAAAATGGCGGAAAGAATTGCTCTTCTGTCCAATTTGGTTTTCTTGTTGTTTTACTTCCTTCCACCTCTATTGGAGTGTTGACTACATACCATCCAAACTTACACAGACTGTCCTGCAATCATGTAAATTGGTAAAAGGTGAGCCATTTTGCTCCCTTAAATCTAAAATGGATTACAAATAATAAAATCAGTATTAAGAACTTAAATATCGTAACTACTGCATGGAAATTCAAAAGTAGACATATATTCAACATTTGGCTGTTTAATTATCTTTTAGATATTTAGCCTATAACAGAAACTTTGCATAAAGTAGCCTGTAGTCATGATTATACAATTTCATTATATACAAATATTATGATTTCACTGTCTATTCTATTATCATGTATTCTGTTTTCACAAAGAGCGCATTTCAAGAGGTCAGAAGTTATTTTTTATCAACCAATCACAGTGCTTGAATTGCTGCATCATTCCCTAGCAACAGGGTCAACCGCACCTCCTCACCAAGATAAAGCTTTTTGTACTTTCCTTCCTCAGAGTTGCTCTGAGAAGTTTCCTAAATCACTTTTAGTCTAGGACTAATTATTGTATAGTTTTAGATTAAGTGCTTGTATGTTCAAGTCAAACTGGAACTTTCAATTGGACAGAATAACAGAACACATTTCTATTTCTCTATATAACCCTCTAGGGTTAGGATACTAACACACTTATCCAAGCATTTCATTAAGGCCTGTTTCATGTTTAAAGCGTTGGTCTCCCAGGGACTCCTTTAATGGCCCAGACATATGGAAATGGCTTGGCGCGAGGTCAGGACTGTGCAGAGGATGTGGCAATAACTCACAGCCGAGTTCCTGTAACATGCAAGTAGTGTCAGTGAATGATGTATAGGTGCGTACAGGTACAGGTGTTGACATCAGTGCATCATGCGTCTCTTCCACAAGTCAGCAACAAGTTATTTGTTGATTTTCAGGTGTTCCACTTGCTGAATGTTCATTGGAACAACTGCATTGGTCTCCGAGCCGCCTCAGCCAGGATCGTCATTCACGGACACACAGCCTTCTTTAAAGCATTTGCACCCTTCAAATGTTTTACTGCGGCTAAGAGTCTCAACACTGTACTGTGCTTGCAGTTTTCACAAGTAGACTTAAACATGAACTTTACTAAAATCGACAAGTAAGCTGATGTTTCTGTTTGCAAAAGGAAGTACCATGCAATTTAGGGCACACAAACACAATCACCTGCCCACTCTGTCACAATATTTCTCATTGGAAAGCAGCGATTCTAGCCTAGTCAGCTGTTCATTGTTTTAATCAGGCAGTCTGAATGGACTTAGCACTCTGGTGTGGAATTTACAATCTGAGAAAATCCACTTATTTCCTTCTAACTGATAAGGACTTCTATACATATTTAAGGTTTGATTAGAGTCCGAGTTGAAGCAGAGGGTACATATGCTGAAAACATTCACAAACACATTTGTAATTTAAAGGTAAAGGAGATTTTAAACCCAAGTATCTGTGTGCATACAGCTCTCAAAAAAGTATCTGTGCCAGTCTCAGCTCACTGTAAACCTTCTTTTTTTAGGGTAAGTGTACATCTGTGAAAAAACAAGACATCAGTACATCATATGAGGATTTATAGATATGTAGGATATCTTTTATTGTACAAGTTCTCTACAGAAACATGCATAAAACAAAGCCTTTTTTTTTTTTTTTAACTGGTTTTTAATTTCATCTGGTACACAAGTTGCCATGGCAACCGCTAAGCACATCAACATTTGCAGTTACAATGTAACTCAATCCTCATTCAGACATTATAGTTACATTACCCGGCATTCAGCAGGACGGAAAGACATATGGGAAATCTGCACTGCTGAGACAGTGGGGCATCAGCAGCCTGCCATGGCTCTATGTCCAGAATTCAACAGTCCAGGATGTTAAGTGAAGTGATAAATTGTTCAACTAGGTACTGTTAAAAGACCCCAAAACCCCCAAAACATTACAAATGTTTAATTTAAATATCTTCACGGCCCTCTATAGATAGAGCAGTGTTACGATGTGGCAGACTTCAAATATGCGATAAGGTCTGCGCGCTCGCCCTTCTTCTTGATGCCGGCAAAGATCATTTTCGTGCCAGGAATGTATTTCTTGGGGTTCTCCAAGTACTCCATCAGAGTATCCTCTTTCCAAACGATGCCTAAAAATTACACGAAAAAAAAAAGAAAGACATTACATATAGATTGGAGACTTGAGCATGGCAACACTACAAAGCAAAAAGGTAAGCGCGCACACGACTTTCATGGAATGGAAATATATGAAATGGAAATACCTTTGCTCTTGTTGGCATCTGTGTAAGAGAAGCCTGGTGCCTGGCCCGTCATGCGTCCAAACAGACCCCAGAGATTGGGTCCGACCTTGTGCTTGCCATCCTTCTCGACAGTGTGGCACTGGGCACACTTCTGCACAAAGACCTTCTTTCCCTTTTCAATGTCACCCATAGTGGTCTAAAAGAAAAGATCAAGGAATGTTAAATACTCAAGTATACAAAGTTCAACAGATTCTGTTGAATTATGATGCTATAATAAAGGCAGCCTCAGGTCATTCAAGGTGAAAGTACCGGTATCTTTCATACTCATTTTTTTAACGCAAAAAGCCATCATATACACCTTAAGCTTAAAAATGACACCAAATACGTAAAGAGGAACAGACAAGAACAAGAAGCCGGGTTGATGACGTCACAAGAAGATAGAAAATGCTAACAGACAAACGAACAAGAATAAAAAGTAAAACCAAACCAAAAAAATCTATTAACGATCTAAAACAAACAAAAGAAAAAAGTAAAATGTTATAATGGTATGACATTTTAAAGCTATTTTGGTTCGAAAGATGTCTTAGATAAGGGATCATGGCTAGTCACACAGCTAGCTAGCTAGTCAAGACACAAGGTCGCGCGTGAACTCCCTTATTCTCACAATTACTAAGAAAGGACGTGGACAGTTAATAGACATCCCTGGTGATAAAAAATAATAATAAAGTTATACCCCTGTTGCACTTTCATATTAAAATATTGTCTCTTATATAGCCGTGATGATGAACAGATAACCCGGTTTAACAGTCTTCGTTCCTTAAGAAACAAAAAGCCGGTTAGCTAGCCGCGCTTTTATGACAGGCCAGACCGAAAACTTTCACAAATCCACAGAATTAAACCTGATACTTAAATAAAAATTCACAACTTGATGCACAACAAACCTGAAATTTGTCAGCTTAGCCAACTGTACTGTATAAATAGCGTGCGAAAATACCGGCTCGCGCTCTAGCTAGCTACCAAGCTAATCTTAAAAATATCTTTTCAAAAACACTGCTAAGTTAAATGTAAAGGAAAATACGCACATATAGATATATTCTATACAAATAATTATTACCTTTTAAACAGGAGAGATTGTTGCCTCGAAGCGGTTTCTTATCTTCCGGACACCGGACACTGTACTGCACGAGTGCTGGGGAAGGTCACTAGATTTTACAGGCTCGTAAAAATAACGTCACGACGCACGGACAAACGCTTACGTGCCTCACGTAAGCTACGCACACTACTCACTAAAGAGTAGTAATAAAGCGCTGTGGGGTGTCGTACCGATGTAGGACACTGTTTAGCACGCTAGTATGCGAGTGTCTGCGCGTCAGTCTGTCCTTCTATGGAGAAGCGGGATTGATTGACAGCCAGAGATGATGAATGGAAGTGTTTAGAGTTGCCAGATCCGTTTTTTTAGCGAGCTAACGAACAAACAAACAAACGAACGAACAAAAAACCCACGGTTAAGGGTATAGCAGAAATTACTTTAAGTACAATCTCTGGGTATTATTATTATTATTATTATTATTATTATTATTATTAGCAGTAGTAGTATTAGTAAGTAGAGTAGTAGTAGTTGTGGTGGTGGTAACATTAGTAATAGTAGTAAAAATCTAATAATACAAGGCATTTTTTCCAAACATTTTTTTTGTATAACGTATACATACTGTACAACATATTTGCATAATATAATTTGTTTTCACACCGGAAAACATTATTATTGTTGTTATTATTATTATTATTATCATTATTGTTATTGTTGTTGTTGTTGTTGATGTTGTTGTTTGTTGATGATGTAGTTTCCTTATTTTTTATTATTATTATTATTATTATTATTATGATGTTATTATTATTATTGTTGTTGTTGTTTTTATGATATTATTATTATTAGTAGTTGTAGTAGTAGAAGTAGTTACAGTAGTAATAATCTAATAATACAAGGCATTCTGTCAGAACATTTTTGTTTCCATAAGTTCCATAATGTTCACTCAGGGAATGATGATGGTGACAATTATTATTATTAGTAGTGGTAGTAGTAGTAGTAGTGGTGGTAGTGGTGGTAACAGTAATAGTAGGAGTAATAATCTAATAATACAAGGCATTCTGTCAGAACATTTTTGTTTGTGTAAGTTGAGCAAATTTGCAAAATGTAATGTGTTTTCACTCAGTGAATGATGATGATGGTGACAATTATTATTATTATTATTATTATTATTATTATTGTTATTATTCTTATTATTAGTAGTAGTAGTGGTGGTGGTGCTGGTAACAGTAGTAATAGTAGTAATAATATAATAATAATAATACAAGGCAATTTGTCAAAACATTTTTGTTTGTATAAGTTATACTTGCTGTACAGCATATTTGCATAATGTAATGATTTTTTTAGACAGGGAAACATTATTATTATTATTATTATTATTATTATTATTATGTTGTTGTTGTTGTTGTTGTTGTTGTTGTTGTTGACAGCACACATGCTTTATCTAAATTCATTTTCAATAAACACATCCATTAAACATTATGTAATTTTTTAATGTTTTTCCTATTATAATATGGGAAGACACATCACTATGCAAATTATTAGCAAAGAATATTGCAAAGCTTTGCAAGGGGAGCTGTTATTTTTGTTTTGACATTTTTGCTTTACCAAAAAATCCACATATTATATACTCCAGTCCATAGTCTATAGTGTAAGCATTTAGTGCATAATGTGCCTTGTGAAAAGTTACACCTTAATTACAGGATAGTGACCTCTAGGCTCTGCTTCATACTCAGTGCCCTTGGAATTGTCCTCACTTTATCCTTTCTCTTTCCACTAACCTTGTGAGTGGCTGTAATGAGATCTCACTGGTGTGGAAGTACAGTCGTGCAATAATCCGACAGGTGGAGCTATCACAAAGACTACTTAGTTATAGCCCTATTTAGTGCTTATATAATGTGTGTCTGTGCTGTGTCAAAAAATTTTCTGTATAACAGTACTCATCATGGCACATACAGGTATATGTCAAAAATGCATGTCAGTCACCTAATGTTATACACCAGCTAAATTTGCTGTAAACGCTGTAAAATAATTTCTGTGATTTCTACAGTACTGTATCTATAATATGTTGACTTCAAATTATTAAATGTGATTTTAAGGTCGCCTTGTGTTCTTGTGTTCTGCTAAAGCAGGAAAGCAGCTTTGTCTGGCTAAAGTTTCACATATTAATTTCTTCCATTGTTATCATAAATTTTGGTTTTAAAAAATCACAGGTTTAATAATTTTAGATTGTGAAGTTGTTTAAGTGCAGCACATCTTTAAAGCTGAGGTAAGGCTAGTCAAAAGTAGATAATGCTAGCTTAGCTAGGAAGGGTAGCTAGCTAGCCTGGTAATTTCAATAAACAAGCCATATGGATTATTTTTAATGCTGTATTGACGACAGTGACTCTTATTTCCAGTTGTCTGAATATTTCAGTTTAACAGTATCTTATTGTTAATGAACTGATTCTTGTCTTGTTAGTTTTTTATGCTCTTTCAAATATATATATATATATAAAACTTTTTTTTATTAATTTTTTTTTTTTTTAATTAAGTCAATAAAAGTGTTACAGCAGGAGTATAACATAAAAGGAGTTTTTCCCAGCAGTAATATACTGATAACAATATTTCCATCCATTAATTCATCCATCCATCTAGGAACCTCTGTATTCCAACGCGGCACCATGGAGGCCAGCAGTGACCATTGTTTTTATTCTTAGCTTTACAACCGTGGTAGGACCTCCGGTCAACATTCACACCCTCATTCACTATGGGAAATTTGGGGAAGGCGGTTAGCATGTTTAATTTGCATGTCTTTGGACTGTGGGAGGAAACCAGATTACCTGGAGAAAAACCCACCAAGCACGGGGAGAACATGCAAACTCCGATGAAACAGACCCCGAGACGGGAATTGAATCCGGACCCTGGAGGTGCACAGGCAACAGTGCTAACCACTAAGCCAACAATATTTAATCCTGTTAAATATTGTTTTGTGATCCATTTAGAAAAAAATACAGTACAATGTCTCAAGAAGCATTACAGTATGCATGCTGTAGATATTTTTATTTAAAGTATCTGGCAACCTGTCTGCTAGTAAATTAATGTCAGTTACAATTACATCAACAATTACAAGGTCATTTTTCTAACAGTGCTCTGAGATTGAATGAACACTAAACACCACGAACAACATAACAGATTGGGTATTTTAATTTTAAACGCATATAATGGAAAGTGTTTGGTCAGGGCTATAACAGGTGCATAGGAAATTAATTTTAAATTTAATAATCATCTGAGTAAATATTTCCAGGCAACTCGTGTGTTTTAAGCAGTGCTTCATTCACGAGCTGCATGCAAATGAATCCTGTGTGTAAAACACCAATGGAAAAACATTAGACCACACATGATAACTCCCAGGAGACTTCAATTCATGTGACTTCTAAAAGTCTTTTACAGCAATGAATCTGTTAGCTCATTATGAATAAGATTTTTGTGACTATGAGGTGTTAGAATGACTGAAAGTTGTGGAGGTTGGTGTTTTTCTGTCCTCATGCTGACCTCATCTATCAGGGGAAAACCCATATTGCTTCTAATCATTTTATGTTTAACACACACACACACACACACACACACACACACACACACGCACACACACACACACACACAAACTAAAACAGTGCTGGGTATGTATAAAAACTTTCAACAAAAACTTTAATTTTGTATAAGCGTCGAGCTTGTCATATTGCAGTAAAATTGCTTGGAAATATGTCTTGTGTGGAAAAAAACAGCATTTCAACATCAGCCGCTATGTTGAAGAACCTGATTCTTAATCATATGCTCCAGAAACAAGGCATGCTCAGGCAAGTCCATTTGCACCATTTTCATACTTGACAATAAAAACCAAATCCTGAGACTTAAAAAATATATATGATCTTTTGTATTATGGCTCTTAAATTCTCAAATTATGTATTATTTGTATTATGGCTCTTAAATTTGATTGGTCAGTTTTTAGGTGCATACAAATCATACATTCAAATTAAGATGCTTGTTTAAATAGATATTTGTCTTACATTAATGAAAGGAGTCTCCAGCGCCAGTGTAGTAAAACAAAAGGTGTAGTAGATGTGCTGGCTGCTCTAAACTTCCCCTTTTTCATCTCTTGTATGGCTATTGATTTATATGGCCCTGACCAGATTAAATGAAAGAATGAAACAATGATGAATAGTATTTATAAAGCAATTTACAAAATATGCAATTTCAGTAAGTTGCAAGGTAGGTTTGGCAGGAAAAGCAAAAGAGAGAGAGAGAGAGAGAGAGAGCATATTGCATATTGCCTGTGCTTGCTTTTTAACTTGCTTTCTAATACATTACAATCCTAACTCAGGACTAGTCACATGACCTTCTGCGATCTGAGACCTTCTGATATCTGAGATCAGGAAGTGACCCGCAGTGCTGTCCTTGTGACCTGTGTCACCTTACCAGATCATATTTCCAAGATGCCTCTTAGCTTTCCAGGTTAAAATGCTACTTTAGTCTTCAGTTATATTTGTACCAACCATGTCGATGTGGCTAGTTTACATGTAGAATTACTGAAAGAGCAAAAATGACATCCAATATTAAGTCATACTATCATCTATAATTATTTCTTTTACTGTGTTTTTTCTGCATATGACTAGCAGTCAAAGGTTTGGACAAACTTTCTAATTTTTCCTGATTTTTATTTCTTTCTACATTGTAAAACAATGTTGAAGGCATCCAAAATTATATAATAATAAAATAAATATGCAATAATCTTTTTTTGAACAGTTGATATTGAGATGTCTCTGCTATTCATGCTCTGTAAAACCTTCATAACAGCACTGATCTGAGGTGCTGTTGGTGATTTCTGAGGCTGAACTTCTCCTCTGCAGCAGGCGTAAGTTTTGGTCTTGCTTTCCTGAGAAGGTGTTCACGAGAGCCAGAACAGCTGACCATCATGTATTAAAATAGCAACTGTTGTTGTTGTTGTTGTTGTTATTTAATTACCTAAAGCCATATGTTATTATATAGTTTTGTTCAGTATTCAGTATTGTTCTAGAACGTAGAAAATAAATCCAAAATTGTGTCCAAACTTTTGACTGGTACTATATATAGTACCAACCACTGCATTTACAGTCCTCAACATTGGCCATTTCTTTGTGCTTCATCCAAAAATTGGTATAATTGTTTAATCAGACACCTGACTCTGTTCCTACAAACTTCCTGACTTTGTGCAAGGTTGCAAGGGTAAGAATTGATGCTGGTTTAAAACCAAATGGCAGACAAACCACATACTGATTTGATTTAGATTCATACAATTATATTACATACTGTACATTTTGTATAAATCATACATATTCAAGTGCTGTCGTACAATAGGCTTTACTGTATAGGTCTAGCTTATTTTACTTTTATGTAATGAAGCAGGGTCAGTGGTGGTGGTGGTGGTGGTTTAGAATTAGTGGTTTAGGAACATGCACATAATGTGGTGATCCTACATTACCTCCAAGAAAGCTTAGAGCACTCTTAAAAGTGTAGGATGCGATAAAAGCATATATATCTATTCTCACAGTCTGACCTGAAGAAGTTGTGTGTGTCTTTCTGTGAGTGTGTTTTCACTATGAAAGTAGATAAAGCTGTTCTTATATGACTACCCTAAAATTCTTGTGAAGTGTTCCATTTTATTTCCAGAGAATATGTCTTGTGTGGGCAAAGGTCATCACAAAACAGACTTCCAGAGAGACTATGTGGCTGAGAGATGGTTAAAGATGCTAAATGTGGCCGCAAAAGGAGGCCCTACATCATACTAAGGAATTATTGTGGTCTAAAACCAGGCGTTTCAGTTTCATTGTCCAACCCCTGTACGCCTGGCCAAAAGAAATGGATCTGGGTTAAGAACCCTTCAGCATATTATCAAAACCTGGAAGGATAGTGTGGAGCCATCAACTTTGTGGAAGAAATGTGATGAATGATGAATCATGAATGGAGATGACTTAAACACGTGAAGTTTCATGGTAAAAACAAATCAAGAATAAAAATATGTTTAATAGTAAGAGCATTTCCACATATACTCAATGTGATGAGAACTCACAGGATTGCAACAGCTGAGTGAGAAAATGAATTGGACTTGGAATAAGGTCATGTGGTATGATGAGTTCAAATTGATGCTACTCCATAGCGATGGGTGCAAGAAAAGAAGTGCATAAAGCGATGCACCCATCATGCATAGTGGCCAATATACAAGCTTCTGGAGGCATCTTCATTTGGTCAGGTCTAGGCTCAGCAGCGTTATGTGGCAAAAAATTTAAGTCACCTGATGACCTGAACGTTCAGGGTATCACATCATATCATGTACATTACGTATAGATAACTTACTGCATGGTTGCCTTGCAATTTCAGGGTTAGTGGTGTGACTCTCATCTCTGGATTGTTTGCGTGGAGTTTGCATGTTCTCCCTCAGTTTATAGTTTCCTATAGTTTGCCTGTAGTGTATGATCAGGTCTTTGAGTGTGTGTGCTTGTGCCCTATGACGGGTCGGTACCTCATCCATGGTGTAAATCGCCTTGTGTCCTGAGTTCCCTGGGCTAGACTGTGCAGGGCCAGGGTTTGCTTTGACTCTGTGATTGGGGTATAGAGTAAATCTGACCCTAGGACATTAACCCTTTCCTTTAAGCAAAGGCTTTGGTCTCTAGAATCACTTCCTGATGAGGTTTTGGAAAATCTGTAATATTTTACAGACAAAAAAAAAAAAAACCTCTAACATTTTTTCAGGCGTCGTCATATATAAAGATACCTGCAATATTTATTCATTGCAAAGTCTTTCCAAACTTAGGGTTAAAAACACTCACCTAGTGTGTGATTTAACTTTTGCATGTTTGATTTTGTATTCTCTCTTTCTCTCTCTCTCTCTCTCTCTCTGTCTCTTTGAAACTAGTAGGACAGAGACCCCTGCTGTATAATTCCAGTCATGCAGTACTGTAATTCTTCCCCCCAGTGGTTAAATGTGAAACACAAATTGTCAGTGAAAGGCTTTTAAATGTTTTTTTTTTCACACTGTGAAAGGTGTACATGCAGTCACAACTGCATGAATGTCAGTTGTGCACTTGTGATGAAGGACAAATCAGTGTCTCTTTAGCTTTTATACGAAAAGAGCTCCAGAACAGCTTCAATGCTCCTTGGCATTCACTCAGTCACTCATTGTCTATATCGCTTTGTCCTGTATTCAGGGTCACAGGGGGCCTGGAGCCTATCACAGGAGGCTTAGGGCACGAGGTGGGGTACACCCTGGACAGGGTGCCAATCCATCCCAGGGCACACATACATACTCACACACTCATTCACACACTACGGGCAATTTGAGAACGCCAGTCTTTGGACTGTGGGAGGAAACCCACCAAGCACGTGGGAGAATATGCAAACTCCATGCACATAGAGACAGGAATCTAGCCTAGCCGGGAATCAACCCGGACCCTGGAGATGCAAGGCGATAGTGCTAACCACTACACCACTGTACCACCCCTTGGCATTCAATGGTTTATGATTTCTACATGTCTGTCTCTTCAACTGTACTGATGCAATAAGTTGTTGAAAATTAAATGTACAAATATTGTCAGATGCAAGCAATAATAAACAAGGAAGAGGCTGAGATCAGTCCAAACTCCTCCTATAAAGCAGTTGACCGTGGGAACTGGTCAGAATTTCTTAGAGAAGGGTAGAATTGGTCAGAGAAGGGTTAAAAAAAGTCTATCTTCAGAAAGGGTGAGAAGACCAAGAGTCAGAAATATACATGGTGGGTTTGTAGGTGGGTTTGTGGTTGAAACTCAGTGTTAGAATAATATGAAGTTCTACTTTTTTTAGCATTGGGTATGTGTTGATGCTGGTTAACGCTTAAAAAGGGCAGTCTGGCATTTAAAGTGAAGATCATCCACTCTGCTATAAGATAGATAGATAGACAGACAGACAGACAGACAGACTACTTTATTAATCCCAAAGGGAAATTGTATCATTACAGCAGCCAGTTCACATAATATACAACAAATAAGCAGCAAACAGGAATTGCAATAATGGATGAGTGGGAAGAATGTGGAAAAAGAAGAAGAAGAAGAAGAAGAAAAAAAGTTTACACTTAAGGTGCATTAATGAACATTGTTAACAATTTAAGGTGCATTAATGAAGTACAAATTGTGTCAAATTTAAGGTCCATTAAAGAGGTAGAAAAATGCTATCAAATAATATATGAATATGAAAATACAGCTTCTACAGTATGTACAAGTGCATGATTATTGTATATACAGGTGGGAATTACACTGCACATAAAGTTCACCAGCAAGTAGTAATGGAGAGAACGAACCAGCAAGTATATAATCAGCAAATATTAATAGAATGAACAAAAGGAATGTCCATAGTGCAATAAAGACAGAATGTATATGAACATATTTATTGTGCTGTCAGAGAAGGGAATCCCTGTCTTGACACAGAGCAGAGTTGTTGTAAAGTCTAATCGCAGTTGGCAAAAAAAGACTTCCTGTAGCGTTCTCAACAACATCGATGAGGACTAAATTATTACAAGTTACACACCTCTGCAACTTTGCACATTGTTCTGATAGTGTCTGGATATTGCAGAGTTTTCACACAAATGAGGACAAACTGCACTCAGCTACTGTATAACTTATTATGTATAACTTAACATCACATGTTCTTCTATTTCAATTATTTTTCAGTGGCAACCTTGTGCATACTGTACATTTTTAAGCTAAAGTTTTCTACATTTATATACTTTGTCTTATTTCATATTTTGTTTCTTTATTTGCATACTCTATTGTCTTTTAAATTTTTAGCTCAAATGTGGTTTTATATGATAAATAAAATTTGGATTTGAATCTATGCTGTGACATAATTTTGTTTTACACTGGTCTATTTGTGTAGTTTCTTTTCAAATGTGTGAAACTCTTAGATGTGACATGTAGGGGCAAGTTTCTATTGTCAAAGACCACTGCAGGAAACAAGGGTTTTCACACAATTTTACTGTGCTGTTGCATTTGCATTCTCAAGTCCAATATAAGGTGCAATCACAAGGTGTTGATTTATTTTCTATAACATTGCTAGTCAAATCTCAGTTGTTATGAATGTGCTCGATTTTGTAGAACAGATGTCAATTGACAAGCTGTCAATTTTTGTGTCATTCACTTACACGTTAATACCCGGACTACGGGTGATCTCTGACCAGAACATACACTACCGTTCAAAAGTTTTAGAACACTTTCTAACTCCATGATGGTTCCTGATTTTTATTTCTTTCTA
>JAQMYL010000036.1:34374972-34391126 GCA_030014365.1 Clarias pachynema
TGTAATTGTTGAATTATTTATCAAAATAAAAGAAAAATTCCCAAAATGAAGAGACAGAGGTGCAACTTGGTGTGTGCTTCATGAAGGCAAAACCAGAACTTGCATGATAAAACAAAATCCAAGATAATTTGTATTTAAAAAGAAATGAGAAAAATATGTGAGAAAGGAAGTACGATCAAGATGAGGACCTGAGAACTACTTTGCACACTTGACATTGAAAGAACGACACAAACGATTATGCACACAATGACAAAGCAACGGCAGGAAAGGACGAACATAGAACGGGAGACAGCACTACAGCTCAAACACAGCTGACTTTTCTCTTCTAGTTTTATCTTCGTGTTACTCCTTCATTTAATTGTCTATGTATACCCTGTTGTGTCATTTCTTTTACTGCCAAAAAAAAAAAGAAAGAAAGAAAGAACGAAATCCGTGTTTTATATGTTTCAGTTCAGTCCGAGGCCTAAATCCTAAGTTCTGGTCTTTTTGTACTATTGTCATGTTCTCTGGTGTTGTGCTGGGCTTGAAGGCGTGGCATAAATGCAGAGGGTACGAAGGGCTTACAAGTCTTTTAATGATGAATTTAAAAAAAAGAAAAAGTTGGCTTTACTGCTGGAGCATGTTTTAAACAAAACATTAATCAAATCATAACTCACACAGACTAGGGAATAAACATAATAGACTAAACATACTAGTATACAAAACAGACATGGGACACAATACAGACAAGATTAGACAAACTAAACAGACTTGGGGACTAAACACACAGGGGACTTGGCTAGGCCTACTAGCTGTTACCCACCCTAGCTGCTAAGCTGTGTGGTAGCTAAACAGACTAGTTGCTAAACAGACTAGTAGCCAGAGACCCAAGGGACGAACAGACTAGGTACACAGCAAACTAGGTATGAAAACAGACCAAGAACTAGACAGGTTAGTGGCTAAACAGACTAAGATCTAATCAGACTAGAAGACTAGGCAGACTCTGACCTAAGCAAGTTAGTAGTTCAACGGTTAGTAGTTATAAAGACTAAGAACTAAACATACTCACACACAAGGTTAAACACACAAGAAGCCTCCTAGGGGCTAACCATGCTAGAGGCTTAGCTCACGCTAGGAGATACAAAGAGACAAACTACAACACATACTAAATCAAAACAGATGTAAACTTAACTTAAACAGCTCCATAAAACAAATGCCAACTAAACAAAACAAAACAAATGCCAACTTAACATAACCAATGCTCGACCCAGTTTCCCAGAACAAAGATTATTTATAAAGAAACTAATGAGCTACCTCGGTTCAAGTGAGCTACCTCATCACCTGACCGAGGTGCCTTCTGGGAAACTGAGTCTAAAAAAAAAAAACTACACAAAACAAGATTTCGGGCTCCCAGTGCCCTCTAGGGGTGACACCTTACAACTATAAAAATACACTTAGCTGTTCTATTTGCGTATCAGGCTGTAATGCTCAGATTTGTTATTTAGTCTAGTTACACTTATACGGGCTCTTGAATCTAACTTCCGGTATTGCGCAAGCGCAGAGGAACAAGGAAAGACGCGACACAACAATTCCAAATAAACCCAAAGTGTATTAAGTGAGAAATAAACCAAAAACCAACAAACAAGGTGCACCCGAAAATCAATAATATATACAAAATATATACAAAAGTAAAATGCGTGTATGTGTATGTATGAATGAAATGCAATGTCCAAGTCCGGGTTGTTATTGTTTGTGTATGTATGTGGCTGGGAGAGATGGCTCAGTCTCACCGGTATATGAAGTTCAGTCCGGGAGCACGAAAATGGAATGAGAGCGGTATTGAAGGGTTCCAGTACAGATAAATCCACAACGGGGAAAAGTAATCCACTGGACGCGTCAAACAATCTCTCTCTCACTCTCTCTCTCTCTTTTTTCTTTCTCTTTCTCTTTCTCTTTAATATCACAGCGCTGTTTTCTCCTCATCTCTCCTCACCCTCGCTTCTTCACGGCAGCGCTTTTAAAGGCGGCACCGGTGACCTTCTGCGTCACTGCCGACCTCTCGCTACCTGAGCGTGCTTTCTCGCGAGAGTACCTTTATAGACCACCACCAATTGTCCGGAGTAAAGGAAACCCCTAAAGGACCCTGCTTTACCTTTATAAGCATATGCCCTTTTATTTCCCTCTATAAGAAAAAGCCCTTTATGTGGCTGCGCTACAAGGCAGTAAATACGTAAGCATAGAAACCCACCAGTATAACCCTGTCAGTATAACGTTGTGACTATGGTCACACTGGTTACAACATTCTGAACTTTCACACACTGTGCTGAGCAAACCTTCCGAAGGCAATGTGAAGAAGAAACCTTTAGAGCAGGGTTCTTCATCTCCAAGTCCTGGACGGCCAGTGTCCAGCACAGGAACATCTAAGCACACCAAGTGAACTAGTAAAACGAACAGATTAGTTGAATCAACTGCACTGGAGCAGATGTGTGATGGAAACTCACTCTAGGACTGGTGTTGAGGAACCCTGCTTTAGAGGATTGAGACACAGCTCTTTTTTCTTCTATGGTATCTAGGAAAGATTATATAAGATTATATATACATGGTGAGATTTTGGCTTAAACTTGGTTCAGTCTTAATGGTGACCATATTCTGCCATATTCAACAGAAGAAGTACAGAAAAAAATGAATAAATAAAAAAATCAGGAATGATCTCTGGCCAAGACAAGCCATGGTGTACCAGCATCAGGCACTGGCATCATCATAATAGTACCAAATTGGTGTTAGGAATGATTCTCTACTAAATCAACCGAATAACACGGGGTTAACCTGGTGCAGCTGCTAAGCTGTCTAATGTAACAGTTCCCACAGCGATATAAAGTAGGGCAGAGAAAATAAATTTTGGCCACATGGGAAAAACAACACTACATAAGTTTTTTTTTTTTTTTTTTTTTTTTAGCCTTCCCCCTGTCTGAGACATGTGTGCACACAGGTACACACTTGGTTTCGTGTATGCAGCTGTGGTTCACGTGTAGGCTGTGTTTTCAGCATGATGTGATCCATATTTAAATCAAGCGAATACCTAAGAATTAGAAGTCACTATCTAAAGGAAAAAGAAGCAGCTCTGTGAATTACTGAGTAACCTTTGAAATCAACATGATCTTCAGTGATGTCACAGACTTGTTTGGTGTAGATTCTTTTAGGTTAAATATCTTTCATTTGCATGTTAGATTTTTTATTTTTTATTAACAGTTTCCTAGATTACTTACAGTGCCATGTTGATATGGTTACCGTTTTATCTATGCCTAAAGAGAGCAGTGCAGTGGAGCTTTAGTCTTTAAAGGCTTAGGATTGAGTGTGTCCTGCTCTCTCGCCTCAAACACACTAACCTCTAAATGGATTTTTAGTAATATGACACTGATAAAAATAAATAAATAATAAAAAGAACGGAAAGGAAACTCTTGAAAAAATGAAAATGAGAATGTAAGTAAAAATGATCACATGGTACTGTAAAAGAAACAGCTACATTTTCTCAACTTAAAGTTTGACCTTGGGCACAAACAAGTGATTTGTTTTCCGTGTCGTAACAATCTTCTTCCCACGTGTTAATAAGCTGGTAGTTTTATCAGTAAGTAATCTCACCACCACCAGGGCTCTGTAGGAAAAAATTAGACTGCAACAAGAAAAAAAAATGAGATGACAAACCACAAATCATAAGTTTCAGGGTCAAAGGAAATGCTTCAATGAATTATTTGTGTAAGTCTTTGTAATAAGCTGATAACAAAACTTTCCCAAACCCAAACCCTAATCTGAACATCTGTGTGTGTGTAATCACAAAATCACACCTCTGTTCAAGTGCTACACAAATTACAACCCGACATGAAAAACCAGGAAGCGACACTGTCAAACAGTCGTGGTTTCAATGCTTTCTTGAAGAAAATAAAATCTTTGCACCAACCCCCACTCCTCTCATCAATTACCCCCATCCTAACCTTTAGTTTTGGGTGTGCACAGGTACACACTTGGTTGCACCATGCAGCTGTGGTTGGTGTGTGTACTCGAGTGCTGCTAAGGAAAGGGGCGATGACAGGAAAATGTGCTGTGACCACAATCCAGGTGAGTCATGTGACCATGCCGCCAGCACTCTGCACTCCAAAACAGTGCAAATCTGTGTTCATGTGGACGTGTTTGCAGAGTTTTCTTTTTTCCTATAACATTATTTCTGGAACACTGTAAACTTACATTGCATTTTTCTGCAAGGCATTATGTTCAGCATGCAAAATCCTACATGCATTTGCAGTAATATGCAAAAAAAAGAATATAAAAAGAAAAAAATGAAAGGCAAAAAATAAAAACTATAGATTCAATTAATTCAATTCATCAAACAATACTATGCTTTTAGTCAGTGCCTGTATCTATGATGGGTAGGTGTGATCTTAGATAAAAGTCTTTAAGAACTGCAGATACCAAGACACAGAGATCAAAGAGAAAAAGAGAATCAGTTAAAAAAAAAAAACTACAACTTCCTTTCTGCAAGCCACTTTCACCTGAGTAAAAAAACACTTTCATTTGTGAGTCTAATAACAGCCTCTGTCTACCACTGATAATAAATAAAAAAAAGAAATAACAACTTGATGAAAAACATTTACATTTTTATATATTTTTATTATATCTAAATGTTACTTTAAAACTAGCCCTAACCCTATCCCTAGTTATTATTATTATTATTATTAGTAGTAGTAGTAGTAGTAGTAGTACTGGTCTCATATTACTTGTATATTGTTACATATTTGTATGTTTATTCTTTTATGCAGGTTTATACTTGTTTAATTTTAGAAATATAGAAATAGAAAAGTAGAAATATATATTTTATATATAATATATCATACAAAATATGATATTTTGTTTGGCAAAAATTTTTCCATTACTTGAATGTATTTGCATTTACAACATTTTCCATCTAATTTTTCTGTTTATTATTAATTAATCATCATCGTCGTCATCATCATCATCATCATCATCATTATAGGCCTAACATTACGTTTACAATGTATAATATAATGTAATATATTTTTCTAGTATTTGCATTATTTATCATTTAAATAATTTATTTACCTTTATTTTTCAATTTTATTATTATTATTATTATTATTATTATTATTATTATCATCCTCAAATTACTTTTATAATGTATAATATAATGTAAAATATTTTTGTATTACTTGCATTTATTTAGTATTTCAATTTCTTTACTTTATTTTACAACTTTATTTTTCAATTTAAATATTATTATTATTATTATTATTATTATTATTATTATAATTATTACTACTACTTATTTAAATACTTACATACCACCTGCAAGCAGAACTTTTAGTTCAAATAAGATTATTTTTAAATAAATGTTTTATTTATTTATTTATTTATTGAGCACATTTTCCCCCAAAACAGAAAAAGGAACCGAAAATCAGAAAAACATATTTCACAGGAACAGAAAGTAGACTGACAATTTTCTTTAAAAAAACGGTAGCTAAATCTTATCATCCCTCCTACGTGGAACAGATCTGTGTACGCTGTGGCATGATTGCACAAAACCCAGTGATTCACATCACATTTTCTTTGCTTCTGAGCTCTGAAAAAATTGAAGAGAAAGTTCATGGTTCAGTGAATTACTCCTGGGTCTGTTATTGACACGGTCATGGGATTTAAATTCACAAACTTCCGACCAATTGCATTTAACTCTAACGTCGGAGCTATTTATA
Source organism: Clarias pachynema (assembly GCA_030014365.1). NCBI lineage: Eukaryota > Metazoa > Chordata > Actinopteri > Siluriformes > Clariidae > Clarias > Clarias pachynema. Next base: position 34,380,711 of record JAQMYL010000036.1, read on the forward strand.
ACTGCAGGATATTTAGCACATGTATAATCACTTAATTTCTAATCAAGTCATCGCTGTATTAATGTAGTAAATGTGAATAATTTCTGATTTGCTATTTAATAAAAAAAAGGGAAATTAACTTTAATAAACATTAAGTTAAATCGTTTTAAAGAGAAAAAAATGACACTGTAGCTATTGTTACACATTTATTAGTGTTCAGCAGCCTATACATGTAAATATCAATGGCTTACATATGAAAGATTTACATTCATAATAATTCAATACTGTATGTTTTATTTTATATTTAGTACATACAAGAGATTGTGAAATGAATATATAAATAATCTTACTATGTGGCATTTAATACCAGTGAATATTCATAACTGAAAAAGATATCACACTCTTCTCAACTAGGACAAAAGATAATAAATAGATAAGAACTATGTATGCTGTTTCTGTTTGACTATCAGGCTACCAATATATGCTACCAACCCCGAAAATGTCATGCACCTCGGGTACAGTATAGTTGTGTTTCCAAGAGTGTAGATGTAAAAATCTAATCCTGAAAGATCTCTAGAATTTCCCGGAATTACCACCTCACGCTCTCCTTCCCCTTTGATGCAATGCGTTTCCTGTACGAAAATGTCTTGATTGAATAAAGCAGTTTGGGTGAAATAATAATAGCAATCATTTTTTAAAATGACCCATCAATCTAATTTCCTCATACACAAGTTGCAGGTTAACTATGGATTAACTGTGTCTAGATACATAATCATTACATCATGCTTCACGTCCAAAAATCCATCCTACTTGCACACATTCGGCACAGAAATCCAGAAACATACTCAAAGTCATTCTCAACCTTTTTGGCAGAACACAAAAGAGTGACTCTAAAGGTCGCCACTGAGCAAACTCTCCTATCACATTATCAGCTATCATTGCTTAGCCACCGTTGCTGATCATGCTGGAGGAAGCGCCGCTATCGCGCCGCGTGTCCAGACCAAGTTTCTGCAGGTCCACTCCCATGCTAGCCAGGACCTGGAGCAGGGTCATCTCTTGCTGCGTGGCCTGGTCGATCAGCGCAGGACAAGTCGGGTTGCACTGAGGCCACTGGCACGTGTCGATCAGGTGGAAGGGGCAGCCTTTGAGTGGTGTCTTGCTGTTTTTATTGGCCTCTTGAAGACTTCTGTCCCAGCACTGAAGAGCACGACTAAGAGACGTGCCCTTCACTTGGAAGTCCAACCAGTTACTGGAATAAGATTGGGAAGTGGTGAAGACAGGTTCAAGCACCATATGATCAATCAGAAGAACATAGTTAGTTTTTAATCACTTTTAACCTATTTGGTTAGTTGGATGTGTTTAATTAAATATTAAATGTCTTTGTAACGCGTACAAATAACATCATGAGGTCATTTTATGACCCACATAAACTCCAGGTGGTCCGTGCTATCATTACGCTCCGCGAGGGGCCACAGGCTAGGTGTGTGAAAGTGTGAGGTGGCATTTTGGTGACATTCAGAATGTGACATGATGGATGTGCGGCCAAAAACAGCAGCATGAGCTCACTGTGCGAGCCTGCAGTGTCCTTACCTTTTAGTGATCAGTGTGTGGGACAGGCAGGATGGGGCAAACACAGCGCTGGAAAAGAAAAAAAAAAACATGATGGGAGGGGCTTATCTATTGCATAAGTCTTTCTATAGAAACCACATTGTAGCTTATCTAAACTATTGCACATGTTTAGTGAAGCACTGTTCAAAGCTGGAACTATTTTCTTCTATAGATTGTATTGTTTGAGGTACTGTAGAGTAGCTATACAGTATGAATACTCAACTTACGTCACATCTTTAAGGGAGTTTTTCAGTTCTTTCCCGAGATTCTGCATGTAGGTCCATTGCTGCTCGGAAAGGGATTGTGCGCCCATGTAAATGTTCTCCAGACGCAACTGTTCCTCATCGAAGAGCCACTGAACCACAAACAATGGCGCTACCAAGAACAGATTTTACTCACTGAATTTTACATCTGATCTTTACATCTCATTGCTGCAAAGTCTGAGTAATGACCATTATAAATGAAGAAAAATACCTTTTAAGACCAACAGACCACAGTAATTGACTAAAACCTCAAGGAATATTTGTGTTCACATCCAGCAAATGTTCACTGAATAGAACGTCTTAAATATTTTATACTTGCTTCTGAGTACGCAAACTCACAGCTCAGGAAAGAGTACAACTTGTGTCCGAAAAAGCACTGCCACTCCTCTCCTCGCTTGTAATGCTGTTTACACTTCTCAGGGATAACTCCACTCCACATTCTATGGAAAAATGAATGGAAAAATGAATGAGTTTTTCTCATATAAAAGTTACAGAATTAAGAAAAGAACATACAAGAGAACATTTTTATGACTTTACCGTAACCCTTTCTTGATCGCATCAACTGGAGTGCAAGAGAGACTGTCTGGACACTCTTGAGCCTTTTGCTGCTTGCTCTCCAGAAACCATCCGGAATCGACCAAGCCTCGAACCTGCACATCTGCACCAAGTTGCTCTAGCTGACTAGCCACCTTCTCAATGTTCAGCAACACACCTGTACCTCCAGCACTGCAGGTAAGACAGAATGAATATGTTTGATCGCAACTGCGATAGAAGAGAACTTGAGATGTCTCGTTGGTGTGATAACTGCATGCATTCTTTTTTTGGCCGACCAAACATGCCGCTAATCTGGGAAGAATCTCCAGAATTCAGCATCCCATTGTGGAGGGATATACATAAATCTTATGTCATAGCGGTATACATCTTCGTAGTGGATGACAGCACAAGCTGAAAATAGAGCTCCTGCCAGGGTAATGTGTGCTGCTCGGATGGTGCCGGCAAGAAGCTGGTCCATACATGGAGAACGCGTCGAAGCCCTCTGTTCAGAGTGCCATTGTGTCTATTGTTTCCAGTAACGTGTTATTGGGATCTAAATGTATCTTGACAGCTATAATGAGTTGCGCTGCTACTGATGTGTATCTTGGCCTTACAAAGCGTAACAAGATACGATCATTGACATAGCTCCCACTCTGATAAGCCACTTCGTTTAATAAAACAATGAACATAGCGCTGTTCAAATCTGAATTCTGATTGAATTAAGGAGTGCGCATTTATTAATTTCCCATAACATAACATTAAAAACGTTTCAATTTCAATAGTTACAATCCGTTCAAAGTGGTTTCTATGGAGGATGGTTCATATAAACCGATTGAAAACCATATGTCAGATTATTTTGTTGTGTTCTATTGCTTAGATATTACCTCGTTCCAGCCAGCATCACCACCTTGGCCTGTTTCAGTCCTCTTGTTGCAAGATCTTTGATCAGCTCCCGAATGATCACAGATCCCATGAAGGAGTACTCTGACATGGAGAAAACGTAAAAATAGTAAAAAAAAAATAAAAAAAAAGCTACAATTAATGTTCCCATCAAACATCTGAGTGACTTTGATCTGGACTTTGGCATGGATGTTTGTGCCAGATGTGCTTGTTTGAGTATTTCTGATCTCCTAGGATGTTTTTTACACACAGCAGCCGGTAGGGTTTACACAGAATGGTACGAAAAGAAAAACAATTATACCAGCAGCATTTGAGAGATATAAGAGGACAAATGGCCATGTTGAAGTTGACAAGAAGGTTGTGGGAACTCAAACAACCACTCTTTACAACCACAGTGAGCAGAAAAGCATCTCAAAACCATGACAACAATGTGGACAGTTGAAAAAAACTAAACTTCTATATGTTTTTTTGTTATGGAGTGTATACCGTGTTTGCTTTTTGTTGGGACGTTGTAGGTGAGGTGTTTATGAAAGTTTGTCGTTTAAAAAATTTAATACATTTTCAATAAAAACATTAAATTCACTGAAACTTTAGACAAATTTCTAGCCATATACCTGTTTCTTTCGCTTGTTTAGTTTTTGCTGCTGGTTTGTTCCCACTCCACACATCGCTAGAACAATAGGGGACAAACCTGCTCACAATAAACACAGATAATTACATTAGATACACTGTACGATGTCCTCAGTTCCTCAACACCTGTTTTTACTATTACACTTTTGATGCACTTACACAATGTTGGCATTGTACCAGTGTGGATTCTCATCAGCCTGCGGAGACAGGATTCCAGTTCCTTAAACACACACACACACACACATATAGATTCACAAGCCTCATGACAGAGAGAAAGACTAAATGTTGGTTTGCATGTTAAAGCTACAGAAGGTGATAGATAGCATCCTACCTTTGCGTGTCTGAGGCCAGTCAGTTGAGCTCATCAAGCGAGGGATATTTTTATATCTGGAATCGCAGGTCTCTTTGTTGTAACAGCACCACCCACCTAAAAATAATTCACTAATATTAGTCGGACATCCGGTTTGACTAGGGCAGCCCCATTAGGCTGCCGTTCAGGCTCTCGAGGTATGGACCACCTGCACCAGCAATGCTTGTAAAAGCAGCAGCAAGAGGCATGACTGGTACAGGAACACCTAACTCTCACATTAATAAATAAGAGGGTAGGAGGATAAAAGTATCAAATTAAACTTAAAATTGAACTTAGTAGAATTGCACTAGCAAGACACATCACTGCTGATGAGGTGCTAGCTATTAGCGTTCAGCTAGTTATTATCATGCTAGTTACCGTTTGACAAATTTATCATAGAGCTGTTGTTGTAGCCTTAGCTAATGTTTTGCTTTCTTAATGAAAGTACAAGTGATTTGTCATCTATAACTAAAATCAAATATGAGAATCTCTCTTTCTTTACTTTTACTTCAACCTACAGAGTTCAAAAATGGATTTCAACACAGATGGGTTTTGTGACTTAGTTTTAGATGTCTCAGGTATAAAATTGTAAGAAAAGCTAAATCACACTGAAAAAAAAAGAAATGTTTTTGTGTACAGAATAAACGTTGATCGAGTTATGAGCAAAGTCAAAATTCTAATCATTTTTCTGGAAAGAGATCGCAAGAAATCCATAAATGATTGAGAAATATGGAAATAATTTTAACCTATGATCAATATACAGTATAAGGTCTTTAATCTCAAACGTGTTAAAAATACTTTACCATAAGCAAAGAATTTAAAACTTGAACTTTAAACTTCAACCAAAGTAAGACTTTTTCTCACGAATGCTGTTTTATTCTTCCACTACAGACCCTCAGCAGCTTCATTATCATTATCATTATTCAGTTACACAGTAAGTTGCTTTTCTTGTCCTGCGTCAACACCATCAATTGTACTTTTAATGCAAGTGAAGCAACACAGTGCCACACGGTCTAAAAACACAACGAAAAAAAGAGCGTGCCTCCAAGAAGTTGAGCGGCAGTCAAAATAACGTCGAGCAGAGCATTTAAGCCCGCTGACAGCCCCTTGACAAAATTAACCTAGTTTTAAATACTCACCCTCCAAAAATATCAGCCACCTCTTGCTTCCTTTGAACTCCTTTAGGTAAAACCTGTGGATGGCAAATAAATATAGAATGGGAGAGAATAGGAAGAGGTTACAAATGAGCTTGGGACGTGTCATCGCCATATCAGGACATTTTCATAATAGAGCCTGTTTTTCATCCAATATTTATTCATCTGTCTGTATTAGAATTTTATATAATAATTATTAGTATTTTTTTTTTTTTTAAATATATAATGTATATCAAACAAAACTATAATGTAAATGTAAAGTCTTCAGGAATGGATTACTTTGCTCTTTATAATGTAAAGCTACCATATTTATTTATTATATTAACTAGTGATGGATTGACAGTTTATAGCTGCTACAGTGTAAGTGATAACAGGAACTCATTTGTTTTGTTGAAAATCCCACAACATTACATATAATCACAAATGGATAAAAATACACCAAGTTGGTCTGTAATTGTAAGAATGAAGAAACACCGCCGCTTTCGTGATCTCACCCAGCCGCAGTGCCGTCATTGCAGGTAGCTGGCGTGTTCTTCAGGAGGTGCAGCTTCATGTCATCGGCCGGCTTGTTCGCGGATGCTGCCTGCTGGGTCCCCACACGTGTACCAGAACTCGCCGCAATGTCATCGTCTAGGCCGATCTCTGCAGATGTACTGCTGGGTTTTTTAGCTGCTCTGCTGCTTGGTTTGGCATTTCGATTGTTCTGGCAAAAAACGCCTCCCAGCATAAGCAGGAATATTACATGACATAAGATCTTCATATCCAATCCAGCTGGACCTCCTATGGGGAAAAAAATGGAGAAGAGACAGAAGAAGACGTTATCTTTAAAAATGTCTTCAAAACCATGACAACATTGTTAGCCTCGATTTTACAATATGACAAAGCAATTACTCACACGAGATAATATGAGATAGGACGTTCGAGTGTGTAAAATCTACTACAAATTGTGTCTATGGCTTGCTAGACGAAATCTGTTCAAATAAGCAAAGTTATCAGCCAATAGTATATTAAAAATTATAATAAATATATCATCAATTAAGTCAAAATTGTGTAACATTTGTCATTATTATGCTGCTAAATAGCAAATAAAAATGTACTATATTTATTTATACAAATTCTTTGCTCATTTTAAGCTCAAAATTTTCTTTATAGTAGGAAATGCCTGATATCTGCAGCTATCGTCGTAGGAGAATAACATTTCAATGTTAAAATAAGTAGAATTTAGTCTAGAACTTGGCTTAAACGTTATTTAATTTTTAAAAGGAATATTGTATGAATGTCTTTATTCAAGACATTATCATATCATAAAGCAAAATATATTAAATATAATATTTTATTGTAAATTATTAAACATACAAATATTAAGCTGATTCCCAATAATTTTACTTATTTTATGCTTAAATTTGGCTTTGTAGAAATAAATGGTAAAATATGTCCCAATGTAACAAGACATTGAAGTTTGAAATGAGCGAAAAAATGGACAGTAAGGGGTTTAATAATGGGATGCATGTTCTATAATCTTACATTACATTACTAACTAAATAATAGTGAGAAATAGTAGGTAGATTTACCAAGGTTAGATTTTTTTTGGAATAGTTTTGGTAAGTTCAATCACCCTTGAATTGTCTGGAATTCAATTTTCTTGAATTTCGCAAAATGGTCACCAATAGCATCTTGAAATGAGTAACTGTGTCTAGCAATATTCAATATATATATTTACACTTGGGTTTGCTAAGTCTACTCACCTTGACTAATTGTTACAACTCAACCTGTATTGTGATATATATATAGTTAATGTCACTGAATAATAACAAATTATGATAAAATCAAATTCAAATTCAAAATTTATTTGTCACATACACAGTTATACACAGTACGATATGCAGTGAAATGCTTATACAACTGCCTGTGACCTTAAAAATTTAAAAACAATTAACAAGAAATAAGAAAGAGAAATAAGTAGCTGAAACTATAAGAAAGTAGAACAAAATATAAAAATTTCAAAAATATATAAGAATTATAAAATCTGTACAAAAGACAAAATAACAAATTTAAATGGAAATAAAAATGGAAATGAATGGAAATATCTAGAAAATATTCACAGCAAAAGAAACATACCCTTTATAATCACCTTGTTCTTTGGAGAACTCTTCTGTTGTGTGGACCACCCTGGCCTCAGTGAATGAATCGAGAGTTATTGACTTGATGGTTTATTGAAGCATGCAGCGATGGTCTTGGACTATGGATATGGATGTGCTAGGTTTTATAGTGCCACCATATGGATTGCATTTCCTAGCATCTCCCCCCACCCCATGCACTTTGAGCCTGTGCCAGGTCCGAGCTGTAACTGATGACACACCGGCGCTGGACGCTTGATGCCGAGGAGAAACGATAACAGGCACACTACCAACCATATTTCAAATGCAGGCCCTACCCCTCGAACTGCGTCCCACAACTACTCCTCCCTCGCTGACGGCTCGGGCCGGCTTTGATTTAAACACCTACATGGCTGAAATACCTGCACGGCCCTTCAGATACATGGCATGCAACAGGTCAGTGGAGTGAACGTCTACTACACGCTCGAGCGAGAAACACGAGGTCCTGAGGTAAACGGTGCTTGTACAGCATGCCAGTCATCAACAAGGATGTCTAACAAATACCGCACCCCAATACATTATAACATATCATAAATTAAATCAATAATTTATCTAATATTTCTCATTAAAAGATCTATATATACTATATATATACTATTGATTAAAATCATTTAATCAATAGAATTTAGCTTCATTCTGGACAATTTCATGGCAAGTTCAAGATTCTTTTGGAAATATATTTCAAAATTGGCTTAATAATCTTATATCCTTTTTTAGAATTACTTCATAAAGATGCTTATAAATGAGTATTAGATAAATTTGCCTATTTTCACTTGCTAGATATACCTTTTCAACATTTTGAACATTTTCAAAATACATATAGCACAGCTAATAATCTGTTAAAAATATAAAACATTTATTGGTATCTCTTAAGACAAAGAAAAAAGAAAAGAACTAGTGTAATAAAACAGCATTCTTTAAAAAAAAATAATAAAAAAAAATTTGCAACTGTGAGTGGCATTCAAATCAAACCAGGACTTACAGATGTAATATCTGGTGAATGAAAGCAAAAAAAAAAAGCGATTGATATTTACAGAAGACATCAAGCATAGTACAGTGATGAGACTCTTCACTGCTGGACTCCTGGCCGAGGTGGCTCGGGGCCCACTGCGGCCTTTCCCATGAACATTCAGCATGTAGAGCGTCTGACAGTTGAAATTCGATTGATTACTTGTCGCACCTGGTGGAAGAGACACATCTGTCTGTGGGAAATCTACACACAATCATTCACCAACACCACTTTCACATTGCCACATCCCCCATACAGTCCTGACCTCCATTTCCACCTATTTGGGCCAGTAAAGAATTTCCTAAGAGGCCCTTCGTCGTGATCGTGACCGATCATGACTCTGTTGTACGGAGAAAACTTTCTATCTTGTTGGTATCCAAGCACTAGTGATAAATGAAAAAAAAAGAAATAAAGGTTTTTAAGAGTTTTTACTCTCATAGCATTGTTCTGTTATTCTGCACAATCAAAAGTCCCGCTTTGATTTGCTCTTATATCAAAAGCATTTACGTAAAAAAAATTGCAACTGTTGTGGTGCACAGGCACTTTGTGCTAATCATGTTTAAAAAACTTTTTCAAATCTTTTGAACACTGATTTGTCCTCTTATGATATTTTATCATTTTACTTTTATATGTACTTTTTTGTTACATCAATCAAAATCATATTAGATTTTTCATGCTGACTTGATTATTGTGAATGAAACGTGATGCAAAAGCAATTCTGAACATCCGGGAAAAAAATACTGAAACCAGATTTTATCTCCGATTCTATCTTTAAACCTGAAAACACTAAGAGCTCTGATGTGGATCTTTTGTTGTCCTCAGTACAGAGTCTGAACTGAACTAATCTTAAGTGAAATATATTTACAATTAATATTCTATTTGCAGAAGCTTGTGAATAGATAAATTAAATTTGAATTTGTGCTCTACTGGTCTAGATAAACCAGCTTGTATCGTATGGTTCATTTCTATTTATTGCTTTAATGATTTATTGTTTTATTTATGCAACCAAATAATGCTAAAAATGCCAAGTATCTTGTATCAATGCCGTTATTTAACGCAGTAACTATTTAAGATTTGACACTTTTTAAAAACAAGTTTTACAGTGTTGCGTGACGCTAAGATATTTTTTACTTTTATCGTGATAAGATATCCGAGTGCTTTAAAGCGTTGCCAGAAAATATTTCACATACATGAAAATATTCGAGTAACGAAATATCTAACCAAGTCATCCAATGACATCGCTTTTTTGGATTTGATCTACTGAGCTTTCATTCTTTTGCTATTTAAACGCATGCAAGCCTCATTCTGTCTTCCCAGAAATCATTGCAACAATCTGTTAAGCAGACCTCAAAACACTTAAAAACCTGAGAGAAAAAAACACTGGTGTAAATCAAGCAAGAATGTTTAGAAGAAAAAAAAAAAAGCATTTAGATGGCATTGTGCGGTCTTTTATGTCTTTGATATCTGCTTCAACAGATTTTTGCAGAAGCTGGCAACAGGCAGCGGCTCTTGGGATCGATAGCGCAGACTCTGGAGCGTGGCTGGAGCTAAAACACCCACACACTCTTACCTCGAGAATGACCAGATGCCTGTGATGCCTCATTGGGTCAAAGGGAAAGACAATGACATATACAGAGTACAGTCAGGGTGGAAAAATCACAGAGAAATTACACTTTAGTGGAAGTATCTAGCCAAAAATGTACTTAAGTTAAACGTATGCAAGTATTAATATGTACATTTTCATTAAATAAAATTAAATTAATGTTGCGTTCACATGTGATAAGTTATGTTAGTCATTTAAAGGTCCTGTATTTTTTTAACAACTTTAACACGT
>JAQMYL010000036.1:34396594-34420263 GCA_030014365.1 Clarias pachynema
AACTTTCAGCAAGAAAACACATCTGATAATGTTGAGTCATCTTAAACACTTTGCCCCCTTAGTAATCGCTGATTATCAGCATGGCTGTGATATCTACAGAACACGGGTTGTGCCCTCGTGCCTATGACTGCTTCGAAGCCATGCTGATGTTCTGAACAACAGCACTCCCCCTCATGTGATATTGTTTAATTTTAGAACTTTAATCAATACCCACTGACCAATCAGAACGAAGAATTCAACAGCGCTGTGTCTAGAAGCGTGAACCAAGTGTTGAACTTACAGCTGTACGCAGCTGTTAATGTTTAATATATGAAAAAAGACACACATAGTGAAAGAATGTAACACCTCAGAAGAGCTGGAAAGCCGTCAGTGAGCTGATATGCATTCTAAAGCATTACCAGTAACAAGGCCGCCTTAATTGCCGTTGTCCAGCTCATGTGTTGTTTTTCAATAGGGGCTTAAGCAGGGTGTCTTGATTTATGAAGGCATGCATGACATTTATTTATATACAGAGAACGGCTCGTGAGTAGTCCAGCTTAGTATGCGCACAAGGGTGATGTCATTCAAATGCTGAATCCTGTGTTACTTATTATAAGACAAGAAGAGAAAAAAAGACAAGGAAAGAGAAAAGTGACAGATGCTTTTAATGAGTCAACAAAAAAATCTATATGTATGCATCGAGCTTATTTATATCATACATAGATATCTTGGCAATGGAATCAATTTGGTTCTGAAAGTCAGTGCAGAGTTTAGGTAGTCATTTTGGGATTTCCCACATTTTATTTACAAGGGTATTTTTACAGGAAGAGTTACGGTGGTTGAATCTTAAAGGTCTTTTCTCACAAGTGAAACCTCAGCTATGGTTATATATGAGAACAATATGATAAAACACCGTGAACAAATGTGTGCCTTCAATATGAGAAAAACAATGAATAAAATCCCACCTCATTTACAGAATAAGAAAACAAAGAGTTAGCCTTGCTGAAAAATCGACCCTGGTTGAGCTGGTTAAACTGGTAGACCAGTAAATTAAAACAGTGGAATATACTGCTGGAAACATAGCAGTTTCTAGAAGTATGTTCGAATACAACAGAAAGCCAATTAGAAAATCTCAGTCATTCATTTTGGGGGATTTCCCGCCATTTTCTTACTAAATTAATCTTGGCTAGTTCCCACGCTAACACATGCTTTATCTTTTTAAACAGTTGCCCATTGTTTTTTACAGAACATAATTATGAACATAGTTGGAGGGCAGTGCTATCTGCCGTATTCAACATAAATTAGCTCACAGATGCCCATGATTGGCCAAAATCTTACATTTTTTTAATTACTTTGGACAAGTAACGAGAAAGCTGGAAAAGATAGATTACCAGTTTGACAGGTTCAGTTTGCCTTTTAGCTGTTTTCAAGTTAAAATCTTCAATTTTTATAAATTTATTTTTGCTCATTTTTACAAATTACAAAAAAAATAAACAATAGAAATAAATATAATAATAAATATATATGCAATAACGAAAGAAATAAAAGAAAAAGAAAAAAACCCTGCTAAAAGGTCTACACTTTTCGGAAGCGCAAAGATCAGTCATTAGCAATGATGTCTGAGAGTAAATGAAAGATCATCTCTGGTATAATTTATCAGCATTCTTCCATTTTAAATACTTTTCCCTTACAAAAGGAAACATCGTATGAGAAAATGTAAATCAAAATCTGTGGAGAGATCTGCATTTTACAGCTGAGCATACAACCTATAGGTAACATTCAGCATAAAGTGTCATTGCAAGATACAGTAGCTAACTATGTAGCTTGAAATAGTTATGAACTACCATGAGCTAGCTAGATAGTTAGCAAAAAAATAAACCAAGGTACTGAAATCAAAACAGCATTAGCTTATCTCACGTAATGTAAAATGCATTAATGTGTGGTTCAGATAAAAAAATAAAAAAAGTATATTATTATTGCAGTGAAACCTCAGAATGCCCTCCTACGAGTTTTCACCTTAAGAATGGAAATTTAGCAAGAAATTTGCATCGGCATACGAAACATTTTTGGGATACGAACGAGCGAACAAACCAAAATGAAACGCCGTCTAAGTCGCGCATACGTCCGACATTTTTCACACGTTTTTTTTTTAATATTGGTAATATTTTGGGTGGCTGGAATGGATTACCGGCATTTACATGATTTCTTACGGGAAAATTCGTATCAAAATACGAATACAGAATAAAATTTTATTTATATGCTGAGGTTCTGCTGTATTATTGATTGATGGATTATGATTTTTTTATGAGTTATTATTACGGTAGAAATATTAAAATCAGCTTTTTAACTAAGTCATTTTCTTGATGCTAGTAGGAGTATTTTTCTGTGATTTGTAATAATTCTTCCACCAGGAAACCATGGGAAACACAAACATAAATGAATGAAGAACAATAAGATTGGTTCAAAGAACGTCAAGAACTGCAATACATCTACTTGCCACAAGGTAGCGAACACTGCACAGTAAACAATTTTTATATCAATATTTTTCAATACTATTTTAGTTTGTGTTGTGCAATGAACATGACAAGGCTTTGCATGTGTTCTACTTTGTCTAAAAGCGGTTGAGTTTACAACGGGTTGTGACAAAAAATATATATTTATTAAAACATCTTAAAGTTTTGAGTCACTTTTAAAGGGTTCTTTGAATAATTAAAATATTCTTTGCTTACTAGACTTTACAACAGAGTGACTTTCCCTGAAATGGGAAAGTTCCAGACTTAAACTTTTTTTTTAGCTAGATACACTATGTTGCCAAAAGTATATGGACACCTGTCGGTCACACCAATGTGCATTTCTGAACGCCGAATTCCAGATTTATTTCCACTTTGCTGTTATCATCTCCACTCTTCCAGATCAGGAAGGCAAGGTTGTTTGGGTGGATTTGTGTTCATTCAGCCACAAGAGCAGGTCGCATTAATGAGATCAGGTACTGATGTAGGGATGTCGAGAAAGCTCCAGTTCATCCCAAAAGTGATGGTTCAGTGGACTGGAGCTCTGTGCAGACCACTCGAATTCTTCCACACCAACTTTTCACACATAATATTTCCATCGAGCTCGCTTTGCGCACTTTGTGTCATACTGGAGCAGGTAATTCCAGTGAAGGGAAACTGTAATGCCACAGTGTTCAAGATATATAATTGTGTGCTTCCAACTTTGTGATGTGTCCACATACCTTTGGGTTTCCAGTGTATATTCTGTTAACCATTGCTGGACAGAGTTTTTATAATTTTATAAAGAATTTTATAAAGAATGCATGCTGAGGCAGAAATACAATTACATAAGGGTATAAAAAGAATGACAAATGCACGCATACTTTTTTTATCTGGCAACAAAGCACAACTTCAACTTAATTAAATAACTGTTAAAATAATAGATATACCAGTCTCGCATTTAGGTTCTCAATATTATACCAGTGATAAAGCTCTGAGCATCAGCCGTCTACTCAAGTAATCAAAAACATTTCTTTTTAAATAAACAACATGCTGTTTCCTGTGTTCCTGTGCAGATATCAATATGGCTTTCATCACTCAACATCACACTTACTCACGTCTTACTCAACACTGGACCGGTTATAAAAACAAAACAAAAACAAAAACACCCATTACAACAAAGGATTTATTAAATCCGTTGTGAGATGTAAATCGCAGCTTTACAGCCGGCCTGTATTAGAGTCTTCAAAACTAAATATCCAGGAACCTGGGGGAAACAAACAAAGAAAAGCATTATAGACAGAACACCTGGCTTGGCTGGTCTGTCTTATATGTGTAATCTATGTGACATGTTATGTAAAAAAAAAAAAAAAGAAAAAAAAAAGTCTTGTACAGTACTGTGCATATGTATAACATGGTAAATTTTGTATTTTAATGTAGTCTTGAGGAATAGTTCTACAGGCTTCCTAAATGGCTTTTTTGTCTCTCATTTTCAGTCCAGTCCCTGAGCAGTTTTTTTGAGGAATGTTTTTTCCTTTGTTAAGCCACACAATGACCAATGAATTATTCAAGCATCTAAAAAAAAAAAAAGCATCTAACTTGACTAAGGCATAAACCAGTGAGAAACAGGTGCAGATGATGAGAGAGGATCAGGCCAGTGATTAGTACACTGCTGATGCTGAATGCTGTGGTGAGTGGTTGGAATAGATGAGAGGGGAAATGAGGTTGCTGCTGAGGTTGTTACATAAACAACCAATTAAAAAATTCTATCTTTAGGCACTTTGCACCCTTTCACAGTAAAACATTTGATCCCTTTTCTTCAATCTAAACAATTTAATGTAATATGAAGAAATGAGGTGTAGCTCAAGACTTTTATACAGTACTGCACTTTTTTTTATTACATAATACAGTACACTTGTCAATCACAATTACCAAAATGAATGAACATGAACATACTGTATTTCCTTATTATTAATTTGCTCCATGGTTGTTAGGTTACTCTTAGATTGTGCATCCTGTGATAGGGCTTCTGTCAATACACTGCAGTATTAAGTACTTTTTAACGGAAAAAGTGTAGAACTTAATTCTTTAAAAAAATTAATTATGGGGATTGAGATGAAATACTGAAGGCATGTTTTAAGTAGTGTGACTGACCGATTCGGCGTCATGCTCCAGCCCGGTGTCGTGGTGTTCCAGCTCATCGTCTCGAAACTCTTTAATGAGCTGACGGGGTTAATAACAGGTCAAGGACATGGTTATTAAAGGTTGCAAGAACAAACACACATACATGACAACTTTTAAAAGTGTGCAGATACCGAGGTGTGTGCTAGACAAAACTGCACTTTTACAGGGTGCGATTTCAGTCTTACACTTACACTCAGATATTTTAATCCAAAATTTCTCACATTTCACTTAACCAAATAACTATTTTACCATGTGTGACTTTTGTATGTCATGCCCAAATCCTACAGTCTAATCCTGGCTTTGGAGATTTTGTGGCATACCTGTAATAACTCCTCATATCTCTCGGGTTCTGTCTCCATTAGCGTTCGGATTTGGCTGTTGTAATGTTCAGAGATGCTCTCCTCTACCGCAACGGTGCACGCCATTGCTACCTCTTTCCCCAGAAGTGCTGTAGAGGCTCCTTCAAACACACCCACACAAACATGAATTATACTTTCAATCTGAATGATACATTGACAGCACAAAATATCATTATTCAAGGAGCGTTCAAGTCAACCAAGGACTTTCGTTTGTACAGAATAAAAAAAACTTCCTTTATTTCTCTATATAATTCCCCTGCTACACTAATGCACTTATCCCAGCGTTTTACTAGTGCTTGGATATGATCACGACAAAGTTTTCTCAGTACACTGGAGCCATGATCGTACTTCCTGCTTTACATCTGAAACACTAGCCTCTGCAGTGGGCTCTGAGCCTCCTCAACCTAATCACAGACAAAAGATTATTAAGTCAATTTCTGCATACATTTTCTGGAATGTAATGAGAAACATTAGATAAATTTAACTTTAAAATTAAAATGTTATAATTTATTGGGGTTTGGCATTCGTTAGACATCCTTGTTTATGACTGGCATGCTGTAAAAGCACAATTTAACTCTAAGTTAACACCAAGTAGCATTTAATTTGCTAATTGTGCTGCCTGCTCTTATTCAAAGCTTTTCAGACACACCAGTAAGCACATCTACACCTACTAAGTAAATAAAAAAATAAGACACTTATGATGCTGTTACAGGTAAATAATCAGCGGCAGAATGGTGTAATGAAGTGGCATTAGTGTTACCAAGCGAAAATTTATTATTTTCCAATAACAGCACATTCTGAATTGTTTTAGTCCTCATATATCAAATAAATTTGCCAACAATCATTTTTTTGTTAGAAAAATCTTACATGTAATATATTTACAGCTAAAGTTAATTTCACTGACAAAGTTACTTCCTGTCATCACTTCTGTTACAGCAGCTGTAAGTGTGAGTGAAGCTCCTGATGTACAGATGTTGGTATGTTTCTTAAGCAGCATATAACTTGATTGCGAACATTTTCATACAATTAATCATTACTTCATTTTCATATCCAAGTCAAAACATCACCCACCATTTTACCATCCTAATAGTTATGGACTGAGATGCAAGTTCAAATTCAAACTGCATAGATAAAGAATCATTAATTAAAGTTAGAAGCAAACCTACCGAGCAAAAACCCAGCAACATTCCACACAGGCAGCATGATTGTTGGTCGCACACGGTTCTCCCCCAAGATCTCATTAAACTTCTCCAAATGCATCTTTTCTTGGTCCCACATGTACTGCAAATGACAGGATTTGGTGTCAATCAATGTTTGAACATCAAACGTTAAAAAAAAATATATATTATCTTAAAATCAAATGCTGGTTTAGAGTTTCTGCATTTGGTTGAAGTTATATTTTTAATAAATGATCACGGATTTTTTTGGTAATGGTATTAATACACAGTCTGTGATAACCTGGTTTATCATTCAGTCGATTCATGTCGTCAGACGAATACATTTTATTGTCACATAACGTTGCTGAGTCTAGACCTGAGCAACTGCAGCAACCCCAGATCATAACACTGTCTCCAGAGGCTTGTATAGTGGACACTATGCATGATTGGTGCATCGCTTTATGCGCTTCCATTCGTAACCCATTGCTGTGGAATAGAGTCAAACTGGACTCATCAAGTCTAATCTTTATGCTTTATCTTCCTCTACGTTCTCCTGTGCAAAACCCTTTAAACCTGTTTAATACCTGGATAAGAGGGCCTGTCTGAGTTCTTCCCAAAACAGCCATCTGTCCAGCATAGATGCGATTGGCCCCGTATTCTCCGGCGTGGTCCACTCGCAGCATGCTGTCCAGCAGGGCTTTCTCCTCCTTGTCCCGGGGAGGAGGAAGAGTACTGTACTTTTTACATAACAGGGAGCTGTTTACTGGAATAAACACAGACTATGAGGGTAGACATACACATGACATACAGCACTCACAGTCTGTGTTTACTGGAATAAACACAGACTATGAGGTTAGACATACACATGACATACAGCACTCACATCACATGGGTCAAAACACACACACACACACACACACACATGGAGACTGGTGCCATGTTCCTTCAGAGGTCAAGTCAAGCATATGACATACATAAGGAACAAGAAACCACACTTGTTATGAGAAACAAAATGCTCTCTATGACTGACCATAAACCTGAAGCTGTGCTAATTGCTAAAGTATTGTATTAATACTGAGTAAACAGTACAGTTTCAGTCCTAACACACTTAACAACTCATGTTTGACAATTACCTCGTTTAAGAACAGCAGGAACATAAAAAACACGCCCTAAAACGCAGTTTGTAGCTCCCTGCATCACGTTATAACACTATACGATATAATACTAATGGAAAGAAAGCAAAGAAACACTTAAAGTCCCCAAGCTCCGTTAAGCAAAGGTTGTAGCTGCACTGTTTTGTCGCTTTTTAGATGACGCAATCACTGCGCGCCATCCTAAAACGGGGCGCTTTTTGTGTTGTTGTTCTTCCGCCGCTTCTCTGGGCAATCTGTGTTTTTACACTTAATCTGGTTTTTACTGCAACTTTACCAGCCAAAACTTTACCATGGTTAAGATATCATTCGTATAATATGTTTATGATTTAATATGCTATATGTTTGTTTTGTTGTTGTTGTTGTTGTTTGTTTGTTTTTGCCCACAAGAGCAACAGCTTTACTGCCGATAGGTGGCAGCATTGTACAGGTTGGAGCTCCTATAAAGCCAACAACAACCGAATGGGGGCCTCTGGTTTTGTCTTATATACAGTATTTAAAGCCTGCAGTAATGTTTAATCTTATTCAGGTTTATTATTACTGTTATTGGACAATGACTATGGTAAAGAAAGGAGTAGTTTTTTTTTTTAAAAAGCATCAGAGCAGAAAATGAACAATATTATACACATAGTCCCGCTGAAGTACCTGTCGTTGAAGGGAAAATAAAATTTTTAGAAAGAGTTAAAAGGTTAACGCTAAAAATAAGCTGATCAGCTTTAATGTCATCAGTGATATTATTATTATTTCAGGTTGAAGCCCACATACATGTATTGTCTGTCTTTCTGTATGGCAAAACTCTCTGTCTAACTTATTAATACAAAGAAATTAAAATTTGTAAGGTTGAGTATCTTATGTCTTGTTTATGCCAAGTTGTACTTCTTTCGTCATCAGCCAAATACACTCCATGTTCGGTAATCGGAGAGTGGATCACCGATGAGAAATCGGAAAAGTAGATCGGATAAAGAATCAGTATGGTTTTAAAATGACTTCAGCGCATTAAAATTCACTTATACCACTTCAGCGCTGTTATTTCAGCCGAACTAATCCCAGTAAAAATATTCAGTTTATATGGGTCCAAGCACCCATCACCACCACACAATGTGTGCTTTTTGACCTTGTTAAGACCTCCAACAATCCCAGAATGCTGGAAAAAAAGCATCACATTATGATGTGACTCAATCTGATGTCACTCAGGAAGATATTAGCCATTGTTTCAGGATAAGTTTAAGGCGTCGTCACAGTTGAACCTTTTGAGATATATATTTTTTTAAATTGCATCCTCAATGTCTTGAGATTAAATTGGCCCATTTTGGTGGTGATCGTATGAATTTACTGGGTGCCTTTTACAAACAACCCAAAATAACTGACTTCTTGTTGAGTAGAGCCCATGACATGCATAGCAAAAGTTGTCCAACTTAATAAGATCTAAATGTGTTTCACATGTACTGTATACGTGCAAGTGTGTATGAGCTGTGCAGGAAAATCTCGTGTGAAGAGATGCCCTGTGGCGTCCTAAATGCAGCAGATTCAAGCCTGTGTGATGATTTTCATGAATTTTTATGCATGTTAAAACCTCCAAAGGCCTGGATACTGGATGGACTTTAGAGTTAAAGTTATGACAACAAAAACAGTCAGCTATCCTGGATCAGGTCTTACAAGAACAGTATTGTTATACTGTAGTAATGTTATTGTTATTGTCCATTTGCAAAACCCATCAAGCACCATGATGAATTGGCTCTCATGAAAACCATACCAGAAAGACCAAAACTTACTTCTGCTTCAGATGAGAAGTTCATTTAGAGTTACCAGCCTCAGAAATCACCAATTAACAACACCTTAGATTAGATTAGAGCCATTATGGAGGCTTTACAGAGCATAGCAGATACATCTCAATATCAAATGTTCAAAGGAGATTATTGCATATTTTGGATGCCTTTATCATTGTTTTACAGTGTAGAAGGTAAGTAAAATTCTACTATTTGTCACATGTACCATACAACACAGTGAAATTATATTTTTTGCGTATTGCATATATTTTTTTAACAAGCTAGGGTCAGAGCGCATGGTCAGCCAGGATACAGCACCCTGGAGCAGATGGGGTTAAGGGTCTGGCTCAAAGGCCCAACATGGCCAGCTTGGCAGTGCTGGGACTTGTACCCATGCCTTCCTTATGCCTTATGGTCAGTAAGTCAGGGCCTTCACTGGTTTTGCCACCACCACCTCACAGACTTTTTAAAGGAGTCAGGAAACGCAGGTGGTACTATACTATAAGTAAAATGGTACTATATATGAGTCTTTAAAAAGTAGCCTATAGTATTCCTGGTTTTGTAACAATCAGGTTTAAGTTCAATTTATTTGTTTCACCAATATCCAGATTATATGCAAAAGTATCTTAATTCCTGTTAAGTATAAATATAAACATGGAGCCCAAATGCTAAAAGAGAAGAAAGAGGTAGAGTAATTAGATTAGATAAATGGGCATCAAGTATGTAATCTTACCGGCTTCGCTCTTTCGGGTCATGGCTTTAGCTCTTTGAACTAAAACATCCTTGAAAACAGTGCAATGAATGCAAACAGCATTATTTGCGGCCCCATGCTTATTTTCTCTCTAATACAGTTAGGTGTTAAGCAGATATAGACAGTACTACTGGCCATAACCAGTTAACAAGGTTACTGTCTGGGAAATACAGTGTTAAAGATTTGGGAGTATGACCATGCACATACTTCACATACAAAGGCAGTAAGTAAGGCTCAAATTTAATTCTTGTGCAGGGACCTACAGTATTGTGACATTTACACCACTATTCAGAAGTGTTTGCTCGGCTGAACTGCAGGTTCACTAAGAGACTTTTTAAACTCAGACACCCCATATACAGCACGAGATACAGTAGACAGACATAAGGCTGTCTGAACATGATGATGATGAACATGTGAATGTCCAAAGTAAAACCACAGACCTGTTTACACATGAGCTACATACATGGTCATACAGAGTGCAAAGGGAAGTAGAAGATTACCACTGAAATGATCACATGTTTGTTGTTTATATAAGGTTTAACTCAGAGTATTTAGGAACAGACAGCATAATTGTTTAAAGTGTTTTGGAACTGAAGCTAACTCTAGACTTCACTATGAGGTTTTTTCTCCTCTTGGCTTTAATATCATGCAGCCTTTTCCTCACTAGGGGTAAGTAACTCCTCTATAAATCATTTAATTTAATTTTATGGTTTAGACATTAGACTAATAATAGACTTAGCACTAGACTAAGAAGGGCCCGAATGATTAACGAAAATAACAAAATCATACAAAAATGAAACAGATTAAATTTATTGGAAAATCTACAAATATGAATTTCTATATGTGCTTAAAACTCCTAAGCATTGCATCCTAAGAAAATGTTCCATATTCATTACTGCATAAGAAATGGTGCTGCAACATTTAGATGCAACTTGTTTTGGAAATAGGAAGTCCTAAAGAACGACAGTAATTCTGAATTCTGACTCAACACAATTTTTGCTCAACAATTATGCTAGCATTTGCTTTTTCTTTTTCCAACTTTCAACAATAAGTTATTTCCTAATGCTTGTGACATTTTGACATTATGTCTGACCCATTTTGATTTATATACTGTACACACCGTGCTGTGTTTTGCACGTGCACACATAATGCATTGTAATTTATAATTTTGTAAAACACCCTGCTGTCTAACTCATGTGTCAGCCAGTATAGTGTTCAGGTCAGCTCTTCTGCTTCCACTGTATTCCACTGCATGTATAATGTTCTTAGTAAACTGTTTAAAATATTTTTATTCTTTCAGCTCTACAACCTCTTGGAAAAGGCTACAACAGTCACTGCATGTGCTTGAAGCTGGAGTCCAGGGTAATCCCTCAAAAAAGCCTGCGCAGTGTGGAAATCTTTCCTAGAAGCTCTCACTGCAAGAATACAGAGGTCATGTAAGTGTATAATACAATTATGATGAGAATTTATGCAGAAAAAAAACAAACAAACATTTGAATCATGAACAAGATAAAAACACTCATACAGTACTGTGAAAAACCAAACATTCACTGCTGAACAACTGATTATTTTTTATGTGGAAATAAATAAGGAGGGCATAGTTGAGAATAAAGAATTCATGTTTATTTATAATAAACATTGTTATAAATAAACAATTTATATGCCAACACTAATATTTGTTGGACAAATACTTTTAGCAAAGTATCTTTTCATCAGTTTATAAAAGTGTTTCAGAACTTTTTCAAATCTAAAGGTTTATGGTTTAATTAAAAAAAACCATGCTTTTTTTCTTATTTATTTATTTATTTATTTATTTTAAGATGTTATATGTTGAAATGTCTGAAACCATCATATCAATATTTCTTTTTAAGTTTGTCCATCTCACTGGGAACCTCTCCTGCAATTCGCCCCATAGTTTAAATACCTCTGCATTTGAGTAACAGCTATTTTATATCTTGAATAAAAACAGTATTGGGTTAATATTAATTTCCATGTTTTCTTTTCTTAGTGCTGGCTTGATGAGTGGAGAAAGGATCTGCCTGAATCCTCACACTAAGTGGGTTAAGAGTCTAATCCAGTACATTGAGAAGAAAGAGAACATGATAAAGAAACCATAAAGGACAGCAAAAGCTGAAGATACTCATGAGGATTCGCTATATCATGAACATAATCAGATCAAACTATGTGTAATAATATTATTTTCCATTAATACTAGAAATTAAAAATGGATTGGTGACTAACAATAATGCTAATATATTCTGTGCAGTCATGTTAGACTTTTCTATATGAATGTAAATCATAAATCAATGTAAATCAAAGGATTTTCAAAAATGGAGGTATCATAATAAACATGTGTGCCTGTCTTGCAATACTGTAAATACCTGTAAGATGATTCATTATCAACGTTACTTTACGGAAAATTGTTTATAAAACAAATAGGTAAAAAAATATGGCTACTTAATTGATCATATGGAAAATAGTATGCATTGTTAAGAACCATAAATCCATAAATGAAGCTATGAGGTCAGATAACCTATAAAAGCTGACTAACCTCTGGTTATCAAAATCTTTTACAAATAAAAATTTTAAAAGTGTGGCATTTGTATTCAGGCCCCTTTACTCTGATACCCCTAACTAGTGAAACCAATTGCCTTCAGAAGTCACCTGATTAGTAAATAGAGTCCATCTGTGTGTAATTTAATCTCAGTATAAATACAGCTGTTCTGTGAAGCCCTCAGAGGTTTGTTAACAAGACATGGCCGTCCACCTAAACTGACCGGCTGGGAGAGCATTAATCAGAGAAGCAGCCAAGAGGCTCATGGTAACTCTGGAGGAGCTGCAGAGATCCACAGCTCAGCTGGGAGAATCTGTCCACAGGACAACAATTAGTCGTGCACTCCACAAATCTGACCTTTATGGAAGAGTGGCGAGAAGAATGCCAGTCATAAGAAGTCTCGTTTGCAGTTCCTCATCACTTGTCACAACCTGCAAATGGTAATTCTTATGGCTATTCTTAAGGTCACCATAGGCCTTTGCGATCCCTACTGTAGTTGGACTACAGAGGTTCCCAGATGGATGAATGGATATGGGAACTTTATGATAGACATGGTCTTGATGAGACATGTTTGTGTTCATGTCCTTAAATTTCCTTTTCTATAGCAGAAGAAATAGGTTTCAGTAACAGTCTCAAAGATACGTTTAGGGGTATAGATCATGTGCCGAATTATTATTAATTACATTATTAAATACATTTTCACAGGCTGAAAAATAATTGCACAAACTAGCAGAATTAGAATATAAGAATTATCTTTAATACTTGGATGCAAATCCTGAAGTCTGGAACTGGGTTTCACCAAATGTTGAGTTTTACTGCAGCTGTCTTCATTTGCTATTTGTTTGTAGGTATTTGTGCCTTATGACTTGTCTTCACTGAGGAAAAAAGTAGCTCAGTTGGGTTAAGGTCAGGTGACTGACTCGAACCTTTAAGAATGTTCCATTTCTTTGCCTGTAGAAACTCTTGGGTTGCTTTGCTGGTATGCTTGGGTTCATTATCCGTCTGTAATGAAGCAGCAGTTGACTGAATCTGAGTACAAAATAAAGCTCTATATACTTTAGATCTCATCCTGCTACATCTCTTAGCAGTCACATCATTGATAAACACCAGCAAGCCGATTCCAACGGCAGCCGTACATGGCCATGGTCAAAAAACACTGCTTCCTCCATGTTTTGAAGGATGATGTGGTATACTTTGGAACATGAGCCCTTACTTCTTCATATTCCTTTCTTCCCAGCATTCTGGTATAAATAAATGTTAATAATAATAATAATAATAATAATAATAAAGATAAATAATGCAATTGTTAACCATGAATGGTAATACACAATAATGGTTGGGTTAATATCAGGACTCTGTTGTGGCCAATTCATGAGTCAAAATAATTTCTTGTGCTCCCAGAACCACTCTTAATGTGAGCCAGATAAGTCAGGAATGTACGCATGCTGTCGGGGAAGAAAAACCTCCATAGATGTGATAACCTGGTCATTCAGTACATTCAGGTCATCAACTGACTTCATTTTATTGCCACATAACAATGCTGAGTCTAGACCTGAGCAACTGAAGCAGAGACTTGTACAGTGGACACTATGCATGATGGGTCCATCGTTCATGCGCTTCCCTTCTTACCCTGACACGCCCATCGCTCTGGAATAGGCTCGATCTGGACTCATCAGACCACATGACCTTTTCCCATTTGTTCAACCTTCAATCTTTATGCTTCCCAGCAAACTTAAGCCGCAGACTTAAGTCTCAGTAACAAGTGGTTTACTGTATGTCCACACAGGAAAGTCTCAATCCTGTGAGTTCTCATCACATTGTGTGTGTGGTAATACTTTTGCTTTCACTATTAAACATCGCTCTGACTTTGGCCCTTTTTATAATGCAACTTCACCACATTTCTTGTGCAAAGTTGACAGTTCAGCACTTTCCTTCCAGGATATAATAACATGTTAGATGTTCGATGTTTTTAACCTTATTCCAGGGACTTCTGCAATCTCCCTTGTTGTTTTCTTTGCCTGATACAGGACAATAATTGGAGCACTGGCACATGTTTAGACTGCATATCACCAAATTCAACACTCCAGACCCTTTATCTCCTTGATTTAGTATGAAATCTTGAGGAAACAGGTCACACCTCGCGATGAACCTGCTAAGCAGGCAGTTACTTTTGAGCTTGTGAAAATGGAGATAAATTATAAAAATAGCTATAATTTAAAATAATTATTGCAATATTATTAAATAAACCATGAATTTAAGGTTAGAGTCTACACTTTGGTTACTGTACATCTTGATTCTTTCATTTCAAATCCACTGTGGAGGCAAAAATGTCAAAAATTGTATCGCTGTCCAAATACTTGTGGATATACTGTACTGTATATACAGTATATATACACTGTTTCATTTAGATAAGGACAGAAGAGCTATATCTCCCTTGACCAAACAATACTGGAGTTATTCCTGATAAACTGTAGGTTTAGAAACCTACCCTTAAGTCCCTAAACACTGTCAGGGACTGTAACAGCAGAGACGTTTTTAACAGTTGCCATTTTATTCCATGTAAAGTAAAATGTATAGGTGACCATTAGGGGCAGGGCAAATAAAAAGCCATTTTTCATTTAAAGTTGACCATTTTTATATTAAAGTTGACTTTTGCCCTTCAGTGACACCACGACCTCTTAATATTATCATGTTTATGTTCAAATCTCTTAATATTAACATGTTTATAAGTCAGCCCTTTATAAGTTAAATGAATTGAATGAAAATGGACCATAAGACCAATGCTGACTGGATAGTTTTTGGATGGTGGATCATTTTTAGCACTGCAGTGACACTAAGGTGGTTGTGTAGCATCATTACGAGGGGGAATTAAGTAGAGCAGTGTCTGGGATTTTAAAAACTGTTTACAATTACACACTTCATTACACACTCCTACGTTGTTAGTTCAAGGTGTAGGTGTGCAGGTTTTTTTCCACGGACGGGACGGCATTTGTTATTTGTGCTCAAGCTGTGTAGCTGTTTTGCTTTTTGAATGCTGTGCATGCTGTGCATCGAAGGCTTTTCATTTATAATAGTACAACGAAGCTATAAGTGTGTGTATGTATATGTATTGTAAAACCTTAACCTTCATTTCCTGCCCGAGACAGACTGTGGAGTTGGCAGGCGGAAGTAAAGTGTAACTGTTAACTTGTTTTGGCGTAAACGGTGAGTGTTAGTGGCCGTCTTTAATTGTTATGTTGTTTTCCATAAAATGTCTACGAGGATTCTGCGACGTCGTGTGCATTTCCCGGCAGCCTCTACAGCTGAGCGGTAAACTTGTGGCCGAAACAAGAATGTGTAACCACTTAACAAAGCATACTGTCATAATGTGAAGGCAGACAGTCAAAGAGGTTTTTCTGCTTGGTCTGACTAATACTATTTAAATACAATACTGATTGGAATCCGAGGCTACAGTCGGCACAGGTTCACATAAATTCAACAGAAAATGTTGCCTGGTCATTTTTTGTTCTGGCTGCGCCCAAGTTAACTCCGGATTACTGACAGGCACAGACAGACCTGATGCAGACTTTGTACCCCAACTTTCAGGGCCTACTATGGAAGCTCTGATGCGATACGAATTGACAAAAAAAATCCAAAATATCTTACTGTATTAATATTTTCTTTCTACAACTAGGAGTTTGTATGTTCTCCAATTGCTTGACTGGGTTTTCTCTGGGTATTCCAGTTTTCTTAGGGTTACTACTGTAGACGTCCGGCAAAAGCAGGACATGCCCTCCTATTTTATGTCGTGTCGTCCATCCTGTAGACCTGATGTGTGAAAATATCCGCCTTTCATCAGTCACTGACTTTGACTTGGCTGTATTATTGGCTGCAATTGCACACTATCATCTCTATGCTTTAATCGTAAAGATGCGATAATTAATATAACTGTTTTTAATATATAAACATAGCAACGTGCAAGTCGACATTTTTGTATTATGTTTATTTGTTAAACAAATATGTCGATGTCCAGCAACAAGAGTAACAGTTGTAAGAAAAAATGCTAATTCTCTGATCACATGAAGGTGCTTTGGTTACGGATGCGCCAAAAACGAAGCAAAGTGTTTGGTTCGTGATTTGTACATATCAGTTGTACAGTACCACCGATGAAACATGGTGAGAACATCTGCTTCGTCTACTTCGAAAGTCATGACAATGTTTCAACCGAACCACTCGTTGCAATCCATGAAGCCTCACAATGCACAAGCAATGTTAGCGTTTCATAACGGCAATCATAACCAGCCATATAAGTTGATGGACTGCACTCCTGGTCTAATGCGTAAGCTTTTTACTGACCCCGAAACTGCTAAAAACACTACATGTGCCAGAACAAAAACAGAAGCAATTATAAACAATGTCACTGGTCCTCACATTGTTGCGGACCTAGTAAAGTCATTATCTGCTTTGGAATTGCAAAAGATTCCGGTAATCTTGGTGCAAAGAAACAATTCCCAATAATCATTCAGTATTTTGATTGGAAAGCTGGTGGAATCCAGACTAGATCGCTTGCGCTGGACAGCAGACCAAATGATATCGAAGTACCTGATGGAAACCCTCGTGAAATACAGTCTGTTGTTCAAATGCATTGAGATTGCAGAAGAACTTTGGAGAACTTTTCAGTGTGAACCTTGGAGGCATCAACCGGAAAGAAAGCAAAAAAGTTGAAAAAGTTGCTTAAGAAGTCATTGCTGGCCTCAGATGTCCAGCCCATTTTCTTCACAATTGTATTGGACGTAGTACAGAAGGAGGAAAGATTTCTGTCAATTTAGGTGACTCAGCTTATTTTCTGCAGTCGAGAGGACGCCGCAATTATTCCAAGAATTGAAGGCATAGTTTCAGAGCATCCACTAGTATTGATCAATAATTTTTTGAGAACAGTTCCTCGAAAGTTTATTTGTGTTTTTGCATTTGCTGATACTGTACCAGTTCTTCAAGCGAAAATTGCAGCTATTGGAAGAAAAGAAACGTCGTCTTTGGAGGTTTTTAGCGTCCTGCAGTCGACAAAGCAAATTCTGCTAAACAGAAAAAGTGAAAATTTTCTTCCACTGAAAGTAAAGCAACTTCTGAAGAAACTGTGTGAAAACGGCCAAATCTGTGTCCTAAGGGTGCATTGATTATTTGGAAAAATGGATAACCCCCCTCGATGAATTTCAGTGCTTTCACTGGATGATTTTAAACATTTGATGACCTGTTGTGTGTGAATGAGTGTGTGTATGTGTGTGTGCCCTGCGATGGATTGGCACCCTGCCCAGGGTGTACCCCACCTTGTGCCCTAAGTTTCCTGGGATAGGCTCCAGGTCCCCGCGACCCTGAATACAGGATAAAGCGGTATAGAAGATGACTGACTGACTGACCTGTTGTCTTGCGCACAGTATCTAAACGAAAAGGGTGTTGTTGTGTATGATGTTCAGTTGTTTGACCAGTACTGCAACTTGAAATAATTTGCAGAACGGCAAGATAACAAGTTTTTTGACAGTCTCCTTCATGAACAGTGGTGTTAGTACTTTCAAACCTGTGCAAATGAAAACTGTTACTCAGAGCTGCTAAAGATCTGAGAATTTTTCTTCTGCATTCCAGGGCACAATGCCAATGTTTAAAGATTGTTTTCGCTGATCAGCGCACAGTGAGCAATACGGAGAAACGGACTCTCTTTTGACTCTGTCACACCATCTTGCATGGAGTTCCATGCGTATGTTGCTGCGAACGATGAGCTCTTTGGCCCACACTGTGCTTTGTGAATTTGATCAGAGTAAGATGCCTTTGTTTCTTAATCCTCCTTTTTAACCTCCCCTGTTCTCCCTTGGAGCTACACAGGTACCTGGTTCCCTCGGTATTCTCCTACAGTCCAAAGACATGCAGATTAAATTAATTGGCATTCTCAATAAAACTGTAGGGTGTGTGTGTGTGTGTGTCCTTGTGCCCTAAGCCTCCTGGAATAGGCTACAGGCCACCGTGACTGAGTATACATGATAAGTGGTATAAAAGATAAATGAATGGATGATAATTGCCGATAGAATAAAAAATTAAAATCTTAGGCAGAACCTGAGATTAATAAATTATTCAATGTCTTCATGCATATTTTTGTTGGTTAAGGTTTCATTAAATGAAACTCACTGCATTAACATTAGCAAACCACAGAGTTCAACATTATTGTGTAATTTAGTTCCAAACACGAAATCTGAGTGGATGAGCTGCATTCCGCGAGTGGTGATATAGAGCATAACAGCACTGGGATGTCACAGGTGTTCTAACCAATCATTACAGTACTTATACTAACTGTCTGTATGGTCCACAGTACTGGCAAGAGGGGAGAGGAGCTGCCCGCCAGCACATTCACATCTGATAATATTATGTCATCTTAAACAACAATTGTCTCCTTAGCAACTACTTCTAAGTCATTCTGAACCAACTGTGTTGTTATGTTAATGGCTAATGCAAGCTACAAAGCTAAACTAGTTACTAACACAAGGCTGAATCCCAAATCCCTCTTTATCAAGTTCACAGGTCACTCCACAGATATTGGAAAAGTGACACGAACAGGAAAAGTAGCCATATTATTTTGCCGAAAGGTATGTTCAAGTGTTAGCAAACGTGCAAAATTAGAGCAAAATTGAACTTTCTAACAAGCACTAACCGAACACTTCAATGATATTGAAAAATTCATCACCCACAGTGAAACATGGTGGTGGTAGCATCATGTTGTGTCAATTTTTCATGAGCAGGGACTGAGAATTTGGAAGAATTTGGGAGAATTTAGAAGACGTATTGGGTGTCTACACAAGATACACAATTTGAGACTGGAGTAGAAATTAAGCTTCCAGTAGGACAAGAACTTCACTGGAGCTCTTCAAATCCAACATCTTGAAATTAACAGGATTGAGAATCAGTGGTTAGACTTGAACATTGCTGTTGGCCAGTCAAACTCAGTCAGAATTTGAGCAATTCTACAATGAAGAATGTGCAAAATTATTAATCCCAAACTGCTAGATATATTCCAGAAGATTTTAAGCTGTAATAAGCTTCTACCAAGTGCAGGTGAATGCATATATAAAATGTAGGTGTCATGATAAAAAAAATCTATTTGCACCTACAAATGTTAGGTATTTGTATGTATAATTGCAGCAAATTTACATTTTATGCAAATACTCTACGCTTTCCATAGTGACCATCACACCCATATGTGGTTCTTAACCAAACTGCTGCCACCAAGTTGGAATCACACCAATATACAGAATGTCTTAAATTTAGTTCACTGGACCTAAGAGGCCCAAATCTGTTCCAGCATGACTATGCAACTGCGCACAAAGCCTCCTCCATGAAGATATGGTTTGCTTGAGTATCCTGCACTGAACAGCTTTTGGTTGAACTGGAACTGGAACCATGTCGACCTCCCAAAATCTAGTGGAAAGTCAATATATACACTATTAGCTATGTACTGTATATTCATTTCCCTGATGCTTTTATTCAACATGACTTGGTTGATGATAGATCAAACAGATAGTTGAGTCTGAAGGCTATCTCTGGAAAATTTGGTATGTTTGTTGTCGTACATTCTGACTGTGCCTGGTAGAAGGAGACAATGTGTTCTTCACTGATGTTTCATGGTTCGGGTCAGACAGCAAATATCTGTGGTGGAGCACTGACCACGAGTCCCAGGCTAATGTGAGTCAATGTGTCTGCCCACTGCCGAGAGACGTAACATGTCTTGCCTTGACGTACACAGACATTGGTGTATTTGGTTCCATATGTACAGTGTTATTTTTAACCAGTAGCCAAGTTTATGTGGGCAATTCCCAGAGTCACATGACTTGGAATTAATTCAGGATTGAGTCATGAAAAGAAGAAAAACATGACTCAACTTTGACTTGCGGTCCAAAGCTCAGCCTTGGACTTTAAAATTTGAAAAGTCTGCACACTAATACAAACATGCATTCAAGCATATCCTGAAGATATCTGCTTTAGGTATAAATGCAGCATGCAATTAATAGCTAAGATTTTAATCCCTTAATCTTATATAGTCTGCATATTGCATTATATACGTAGAATCACCATATTACAGCACCCCTGCAGCAGATAGGATTAAAGGCCTTGCTCAAGGGTTCATCAGCATCAGCTTGGGGTAGCTGGGTCTTGAACCAGCAACCTTCAGAACAGTAATTCAGAGCCTTAACCAAATGAGCTACCAGTACCCCACCCCATCCTACTAAGAGTCATGATAGATCCGGAGTCTATCCCAAGTATTCTGGAATGAGGGCCAATTTAGTATAGTTTTTGAAAAGTTGACGGAGGAAACGCAGAAGCACACTGGGAGAACATGAAAAACTCCACACTGATCTTAATTTTAATTTAAGTTTAAGATCAAACTCTGGAATCTTCTCTATTGCTATGAAAGAAGATTTGTGTGCAACAGGGTTAACCAGATGTTTAGACTGGGGTACTGTGAACGCCAGCAGACATTTCACCAGCACTCGTATTATATTGGTGTGTGTGTGTGTGTGTGTGTGTGTACAGTACGTGTACAAGTGTGTTTTATATATGTGCCTGTGAGTGTTAAGGTCTGGTGGTTATTTGGGTGCTTAAAAACACACACTGAAAAAAGAAAGCTGCCAGTGTGTACATGTGGCTGTGTATTTTGCAATAGAAAATGATGCATGGAGAAGTCAATGTACCCGGCCATGTGAGGAAGGTCTTTCGGCTGGGTTACAGTGCAACACGTTGGTACAATCAGTCTAATCGTGGTCCAAAACTTTCTGTGGAATGGTCTCTTCATGGTGTGTCCCTTCGAGTTGTAAAAACAACACTGTCAAATTCTGATTTAAATGTGCAGCCACCCAGCTCTTTTTATAGCCTGCTATATAAGACATAAGCCTAGGGTGAGAGAGACGGCCAGACAGGCAGAGATACACTTTACTGGCCATGCCAAAAAAAAAAAAAATGTCTCTTCATCTACAGCCCTTGTTAAGTGGTCCAAAACAGACTGCCCTCAAAGACAGCGGGAATTCGACATGCGTCTGGTGAAAGCTCACAACCGCTTGTCTGTCTCGGCTGCTGTAACTCCGACACTTCGTCCGTCTTGTTTACACCTGTTCCTGGCTGCGGGGCCCGTGCAACGTTTTTCCCCCCAGACACATTTAATTTCTCAATGAGCTGAAAGACAAACACATGATAATCTGCGTAATACAGCGAGAAAACCACATCTCACAAGGTTTGGATTTTAGACGTGACGCTTAACCTGTTATTTCATTATGGATTCAGGGTAATTACAGGGCGAGTGAGTAATTAGACCTGCACAATTAACTATGTGCACAAATATTTCATCTGCACAAACATTTTGCACAATCCAAACTCTACTGAGCATCTCCAAGGAAAAGTGAGAAGAATCTAGACCTTTTCTCCCGTTATACCAACTGTAATAATGCAGATTTTAAAAAGTACGTAGTTTAACTATTAGTGGTTTGCTACCAGCTTCCGAAACACCAAACTTAGATTAGATTTTTATTTTACTTCACAGTAAAGCCAACATTTATTCTAAGCAGACTAACTGCAAAAGGATGACAGTAGCTAACAAGAAATGGAATTAGGCATTTTAACATTTTAATATTAACATTTTCACTAAAACTAGCCTTAGAGTCCTTCACATACATCTTCTGATCCATCACAAATCCTTCTTGTTGAGCACTTCTGAGACAGAAAAAGCAACTGACCTGAATCATTGTCTGCTAATTAAAACTTTGTTATTTTGTTTATACCTCACTATGTGAAAAATGCCATAAATGGGGCAAAGTCGGTACCACTAACCACCGATTGCTCAGGAAAATGGAATTTAGCTTTGATATGGTTTGTGAAAGTGTCCTAGAGTATTTTTAAAATAGTGGTTCAGTATGCTAGCTGGGCTCACAACAATTAATAACAAGCGAGTAGGATTTTGGTTTTAATCACATGCTTTATTAAAACAAGCCTCAAAGACGGTCAAATAAGGAAAAATGTTAATGGCGCGTAACTAGTCCCGTACCGTTTGTCGTAGACCCATGAAAGAAGTGTCAAATCGTGTGGCTTATTCGGGAATGGGGTCCTATGACTTTTTTAAGGGGTTGGGGGTAAATTGCCCCCTGTGACTAAAAATCCCATAGACTTAACATTGAGACCAACTTTGACAGATTCTAGCACAGAGCAGGAATTTTGTAGAAATATAAATTTTACGACATTTCAAGAGGTTTGCAAGCTGTGTCAGAACATACCCCAGAAGAGGGTATAAGTTGCACCCCTGGGGTGCAAGAGGTACCCAAATTTGCACCATTGACCTATTATGGTGAAGGTACTCCTTTGTGAAACAGGAAGTACTCACAGTTGCGTTCCCTGCTATGGTAACTTCCATAGGAACTTTAAAACTGAACCTAACTGTGGATCCCATTGTCATAGAGACATGGGGGGTGGGCTCATTTTACTCAGGCAACCAATCAGTCTCGCAGGATCATTGGGAAGCTGTCAAGCCACGCCCTAGCAACCACTTTATCCCACTAATCCCAAAGAATGTATAAAAGGCCTGGATAGTATCATTGCATCAGGCTGTCATAGAGACACAGGGGATGGCTCATTTAACTCAGGCAACCAATTACTCTTTCGCATTATTATTATGCTAATAAGCCACACCCCTAGCAACCATTTAGAGCACCCTAGCAGCTCAAACCCATGGAGGATTATCTTCACAAAAGAATATCATAGAGTCATGGGGACTGGTTTATATCATTCATAGTCTTTGATTTCTTCATTAGCAGGTTCCAAACCACTCCCTAGCAACAACCCAGAGTACCCTAGTAATCATTCTGCAAGTGATTTATCTATGCATTAGAACACTGAATATTCAATTCAATTTTATTTGTATAGCGCTTTTAACAATTGTCAATGTCGCAAAGCAGCTTTACATATTACATTGAATAGACATGTTGATTTTGGTTTTAGACTTGTGCTAGCAAAGAGGGCTTCTAACATGCTACACATGCTAGCGGTGAATAGCTACATGCTAATATCAGGTAGCTAAGAGCTAAAACATGTACATTTGTGTAAGACTGTGTAAGTGTCATGCTAATCACATTAGAGTCATGCTAGCAACATGCTAATCATGCTAGCGTCATGTTAACAATATGCTAATGATTTTGCTATCAACATGCTAATATAGTTAGCATAATGCTAGCAATATGTTTATCATCATAACGTCATGCTAGCAACATGCTAACCATGTT